>QEWY01000165.1:207498-222863 GCA_006503575.1 Baylisascaris schroederi | reverse complement strand
ATTAACATCTACAATCATGGATGATTACCGCCCTTCTTAATGATGCTATACACAAACGATATTGACATTGTTATCGAGCAGTTAGCCTTTATTCTCGTAAACCTTGTAGGAGAATCTGTAATGATTGCATCTTTCTGCAACGATTTCCCCTTCGTAATTCTTTTTTTAAAAAAATTTTTCAGAAATTTTCTGCAATAATTTTCGAACGTTTTAAGCAACCAGAATACTTTTTCGTATAGAATTTTATCCTTTTTTCCCCTTTAAAAAAATGATCGCATATATTAGAGTATTGGTTGTTGGCTATAATATTCAACTCAAATGGGAATCAATGAATTTGTGAGGCGGCCAATAGTTCTATAGACAATTTCAATTTCATAGAATTATCAATTTTTGATTATTTATTAATCTGATTCACGAAATGAGGCGTATATGCAAAAGTGCATAATATGCTAAGTTTTGTGTAAGTTTTTTTTCCTTCACTTCTCATAAATGCCTTTTTTCACGGGCAAGTGTGTTACGATATATTTCGCCATTTTTGTTTTGGGTAAAACGACGAATTGAATTGCCGAAATCGCGAATTTTTTTTTTCCGCACAATATGCACTTATCAGAATATATGTACTTAAACCAACTCTATAGCAGTTTCTTATATTGCTCTATTCATTGCAAAAGCAGAACTATGTTCTCGTTAATTAAATGAGTGAATCTCTCTAATAAAAAGAAGAGTATTGTACCTTATTAGTTCAACACATAAAAATTTATTTATTTTTATCAAAAACATAAAAATTTATTTTTTTATTTTAAAATTTCTCTATCGTAGTCCGTAGGCAAATGTTGATTAAGGGGTTTTCGCATTGTGCTAAAATTTCTCTGAATAAAAATATTTACCATTAATATAAATATCTTTTCTTTGCATCCTATTATACGCTTTATATATTAGAAATTCATTCACCAATCATAAAATATCATTCATTACTCAACCATTCGACTAGAAATCTAGTAATCTTAAGCTGTAGATGCCAAAAGTAGAGAAGTTAGCATCTATAGCTGGTACTTTAATAGAGTTAGAGCTATAAGCCAATAGGCGATGATCGCCAACTCGAATGTTTCATTTCTTTAGCAAATATCACTAAGATTTAAAAGTATTTAAAATGATTATCTCTTTCAAAGATGAATAAAAATAAATTTCTTTTTCAAGGAATTTCCAAAGAAAAATAAAAATGTTTAAAAATTTTCCAAAGAAAAATAAAAATATCTAAAATACTTCATTAGAGGTTCTGCTAAAAATATCAACGATATTCATGCTTAAAATTATACTAAAATGTTTTTTGTTGTGAAGCATTTGAGTTGAAAATAGAAATTTTCGAGAAATTACGCATAAAATTGCGATTTTTTTACTGTACTTTTTATTTGTATTTTCGATTAAATTGTTAATAACTGGATTTTATGTATTTTCGTCGAATTTCCTATAAAATTTTATAAAATTACCTTCATTTATTCGATTATCTAATGCTTTTATTAGATGAATGGAGTTAATTAATAGCTAAATTTCGATCGAACTAATTTTATTATTGAATAATACAATTGAATATTTATAAGTAATACAACTTTCTTTTTAGGTTGTACTATTGATGTCGTATTATCCCAATATACAATATAGGCAAAAAGCAATTCATTTAAATAAAAATTTGATAAAAATATTACAATAATGATCTTTTACCTTTTTTTGAATAAAATTGTACTGAATTTGTATACTATTTTGATGTACGTTCTTTTGATCACAGTTTTTGCTTAATATCTTATTGAAATAATAAAAGCGATTCATCTATGATCAATGCTTTCAACAATTCTTCACATTATTTTTTTATCGTAATTTCTATTTGTATAGAAATATTCTATTCATATATTTTTAAGTGTATACTAATTTCAGTATCCATTTGGCAATTTATTGAAGTTTCAAAAAAACACAAAATGAATTTTAAAAAAATTTCTTTTAGAAGGATATGTGATGTAGATATAGCATTTTCTAAGCTTATTTCGACAAGAATATCAGTTAAAAGTAGTGAAAGTTGTATTCACGAGGTGTAAATCTTTGAAATGTTCTAACGAGTGACATAGATTCCCCGACGAAAGATATTTTCCACTGTTATTCTACATTATACGTATATCTTTCACTATGTTTAACTATATGTGTAAATAATGATTGCTTAATATTTGTGTGGTAATATGACGGTACGTAAATAATAGTAACCATCAAAATGAACTGTCGGATCCTCTTTATTTCCGCTTTTTTATCTATAAACTTTTATTAGAAGGCAAATTTGCAAAGGTGAGAATTGAACAGGCGATACAAGCGATATGTATATATATATACATATATATATATATATTTGTATATATATATATTTGCATATATATATTTGTATATATATATATAATACCCTCTATTGACTAGTAATTAGTACCTTCTAATAATTAGTAGTGACTAGTAATTGCTACCAGTAATTAGTAACATATTACTACTAATAGAGGTAGAATAAATGGCTACATATTAATTTTTGTTTTAAAGGAAACAGTAAAATGAAAAAGCGGATTTCCTTCATTTTGCAATACTGTATTATTTTATCGTAAATATTTTTCGCCTAGGGTACAAGTTTGAGTCTCACGATCGATTGGTCTATCGTATCGTTAGCCTACAGTATTGTTGCTCTACGGTATCATCCTTCTGTAGCATTATTGGTCAACCGTATCACATGCCTATAGTAGAAGCGCGAAAAACGTTATTGAATTAGGAAGGGCGTTATATAGGGGTGAAAAAAAAAAGGCGAAACGCTTAATGAATGAGACCTAATTAAGTTATGCAATCGATTGTGTGGGCGATTGCTGAAAGTTTTAACGAGACACACTTCAAATGGGATAAAATTTCAGGTGTGCTAACAACACGACAAGGTGAGGTTGTTGTATCGCGTACACAGCAACGGTTTCGCCGATGTGTTCTGCGACCAAATTCTTTGTATTATTTTCGATTCTCATTCAATTATTTTTCGTATCACCATTTCCAGACGCGTATGTTTTTTTCTTTTAAAAAAACTTTTTTTATTCTTTTTTTTCAAATTTTTATAGAGAGCAATTAAAACTTGAGAATTTTGAGCGTATAAAATGTAAAACAAAAAAGTAAATTTATATTAGAGGATGGAATTTCGCGCTGCCACGCTTAAATCATTGAAATTATTCTATTATCTGAATAACTTCTATTATCTTTCGTTTTGATCGAGAATGCGCTAATTATTGAACGAGAATCCTTTATTTTATTAATTAAAATTCAATTATTATTTATATAGTAATAATGAGTGATAATCGTTTGAGATATTTTCATAAAAATATGAATTTATTATATGCAAATCTTCAGAGATATCGAAAAGAATTTTTACTTTTTTTCAAATTGAATATTTTATTATCGTTGTTGAGTTGCTGAGCAAATTCACAAATTGTTTTATTATTCCTACGTATGCAATTAGTGACCCCTATCAATGGCAATAGTCAATAGGGCAATTCTGGAACTTTGCAGAAATATTTCTGCGATACCGAATTTTACGAATTTCATCCAGAATTACTAACATTGTTACTCTCACTGATAACGCAAGTGATATGATAAATCTACTGGTCCAGATTTCGAGGATAACTTCGGTTTTATTCAAATATTTGAAATTTATAGCCGATTGCCACAAAATCCAGCTTGAATATTTCAGCTATTATTTTAGTAGTATTTAATGAATAATTTCATTTCTTTGGAGAGCATTTCCAAACTCCTCAGAATTAATTTTTATATAAATGGCCGCATTCGACAATTCCTTCCGTTTGATTAATTTCATCTGACTGAACAATCGATCCAGTCTAAAATTAGCAGAAAAATAAAAATATCTTCAAATCTAATCTAAGAAAATCATCAACGTACCGCACTTTCTTCACTTTCTGCACTTTCTCTGCTCTGGAAAACCGCACTCTTCTTGCTGTGGATATAGATTTTTAGATTTTTACATCAACGAATCAAAGGCATGCTAGAAAATGCATCCGTCTATCGATGAAAGAAAATTTTCCTAGCGAAGAATTTTAGTTTGAAAATTATGAGTATCTTAATGCTATTTTTAAACCGATCTACAATTTAGATCGGAGTTGTTTAACGTTGTGTGTGGGCGTTTATATTTTTCTAATCGATAAAATAGTACAATAATTTGTTACTAAATAATTGTTGATTTATTTTATAGAACAAGTAATAGAATCTCTTCACGAGAACCACGAGCAAAAGAAATATCACCGCCAAGCTATATGAAACGTTCCGATGATATTCGATTTTTTTGGCTGAATTCGTTACGAAGAAGGCTCAACGATGGTCAAAGCTTAGCATTGCCCTATACAGAATGGTAATGAGGCATCTACAACGACGACACGCAATTCCATACAGCATTTCGTTTTGTTTGGCACGCTTGCCGTCATAATAAAAATTAATCCACATTTTTTTCTCTTTCTTTCACTCAGTTTCTATGCACTAAATGCAACTACATATAATCAATAACAATAGGACAACATTTAATGCTACAGGTAACTACAGCATCAGCTTCCGACTTACTAAACTATCAACCGGAAGTTGTTACACCTATATTATCATTCAACCAAATGAAAGGTTTTGACATTCCAATTGAATATATGGTCGTCGTTGTTGTGAGGACCATCTGTCTACACTATTGAGTTCGCGCACCTCAAAATCTTTACATATTTAAACGTTATTTTCTATATTTTACCGTCATCCTTCACCATTTGCAGCAGATTTTTTCTTTGACGATATCTTCTGCGTCCCTGATGACCTTCGGAGAGGATCGCTTGACTTCTAGCAGGAATCAGTTAAATACCCTTGTTATCCACCGATGGTCAGCGTGCAGTCCATGTGTTCTGCCTATTTCAATTTTCTCGTACGACATCTAGGACTTCGCTCTGGATTCCTTTCTTTGGAATCTAACTCTCACCCCGAGCCTTCTTTCTTCTGCTATTGTTATGGATGACGTTTTAGTTTCATACAGCAGTGGAGATAACGATAGTCTAAAGGTATCAGCTTGTCTTCCCGCTTCGACAGTTCTTTACAGCAGTTCTTTTTCTTCACTGATTCTCTATCTTACTCTGTCTACTCTATCTTCGAATACTCTATCTTCATCGACCTATCTTTCTTCACCGCCAACAGAGAGTACCAGATCATTCCTTTCCCTCTTGTTTTGCTGTTCGCGATGTCATCTACGAAGTATGAGAGGAAAGATGGGAAGGGTGGGATACTCGACGTTAGCCTTTCGTACCCTTTTCGAGTTTAACTTCCACACTACCATCTCCAAAAAAGCTGGGAATATTGTTGAAGAGATGATACTCGCTTGCTCTCTTCTGCCGATTCGAATGCATATGGAGCTGTCGAGAAGAGTAATTTCACTCTAACGGTTGCGGCTTGCATCTTTAAGAAGTTCATCGTATGCAGGCTGGATGCCCTTCTTAACAAAAGGCCATAGTATCGCGCTCGATTCGGCATTGTTGGAAGCATCTACATTATATATAATTATAAATATAAATGCAAATATAAATATATGAATAAATAAATAAATAAATAAATAAATATATAAATAAATAAATAAATAAATAAACAAATAATTAAATAAATAAATTTTCCAAATTTTAATGTATTAATGGTACAATAAATCTTCTGAAAGATAAAATATGAGAATATATGAAAAAATTCTAGATCCTTTTTAAGTAGTTGAATTCTCTATGAACTGCTATTTCCTTGCGTACAAAGTCCTCATCGTTACCGAAAATCTTTCGAACGCCTAAAAGCAAACGCCATATTAGGACACCTTCTAATCTCATAAAATACATGTTTTCATAAGGGATTATTGAAGAAATAGAATTTCAATTTTGAATCCGTTACCCTACAACATACCACACACCTTCACGCAACCGACCTGCAAGAAGTAGAGAATGACCTGAAGAGCTAAGGATCCACCTGGATCAGAGAGGCAATAGGTCAGAGCAGTTGGAAGCGATATGAAGAGACATGCATTCGTAATGAATGCTCTTTTCATTGAAATAAATAAATAAACAAAATAAAACAAATAAAAACCTTGACAGAGTCGATATTTGTTATCAGCTATCTTTTCGTTCAAACCACATAATGAAAAATACTCATGCTTTGAATGAATCATCTATTCTACCGTAATCATTACGATCTGATTACGATTGAACTAATATACGGTACAATAACGATCAACCATATAAGGCAATCAAATGCATCTAATTCGGTTGAGTTAATAGAACGAATGCAATGCGAATATATCGATTCGAGTTAAGAATTTATCGATCAAGTTCTTGTTGCAATGATGAGAGATCAATTGTTGAATCTTTTTTCTTCGCTTTTTTTTCATTTTCTTTTATCGTCGAGAAGGGACCCGATTTGAGTGTCGCTGAGCTTACTGAAATAAATCGATATGATAATATATGAAATTTTTTCCTCATTTAATAGTAATTATTTTATAATCAACAAAAATATTAGAATAACGATAATATATAACAAAAATATTGTAATAAAAAAATATATTCGAGAAAAAAAATTATTGTTGCATAACAAAAAAAATTACTGCGAAATAAACCGTATTTCTTTCAAGAATTAATCGAAATATTTCAATTGAATAGGCTATAAAAACTTACCAGATTTAGTTTTGAGCATTTTTCGTGTGTTTTTTGGCGTTTCCTCTAGGCAATCCTTAAAATTTTTTCAACATTTAATAACAACGAGAAAATTTTATTGATTGATCGAGAGTAAAATTTTTAATGAAAATATTGTGGAAAATTATTTCATAACATTGGAGAGGTAAATTATAGAACCGATATAAGATCTTATTACCTCTTAAATGAAACGTTCGTATCGATTGTTTCAATTTTTGCACTGCAAAATGTCACATTTCTCGATTTTCTTTGAAAAATTGTGTACAATTTTCGAAATCGATGATGGTTTTTTTTCGATTTTCCACAGCAGTAAATTTTCGGAAGGTTGAACCTTCCGAAAATTCTTATTTATTTGTTTTACATCTTCTTATTTCAGCTTCTTATTTATTCTCATCGATTTCTACTATCCAAAAGATGTTTTCAAAAAGCAACAAATTTACATCGCATCACTCGAAAAATCTTCAAAGCGATAAGAATAAGAATTAAATCATAAAGAATAAGAAATAAATCGTAAGAAAAATTAGGAATTTCAGATAGCGAGAAAAATCTTTGAGAAAAGAAAATTGTTTCCATAAAGTATTAAAATTCAAATTATACTCTTAATGATTTTCGCTGCACGTATTAAAGTTACTCACATCATTGTATGCCAAAAAAAAAATAGAAAATGAGAAATTCCGCCTGAAATTTGAACTTACAGTATCTTCGCTATGCGATCGAATTGGTGCTCGATGATGAAGTGTACTATCTTGAGTTATATCAACTGAAATCATTATTTCAACTTTAATAAATAATATCTAAAATCTCATAATCAAAATATTAGAAAAATTTATTTAATTCCAACATTCTAGAGAAATTTTTTTTTCGCAAGTTTCGATAGAATTCATTTCTCTTTGAGGAATTTTTCAAACAGATTTATAAGTTTTTTTGGCAATATTCCAGAATTTGTAGCTGAAAATATTTTCACCTATTCGGTTTCTGAAACTTCCGCTTTTTTGATTTCTGATGCCCTTCTATGAATCATATGCAGTGAGAAATTTTGATATGCGATTCAAAATAGTATGTTCCCCCCCCTTCCCCCCCGCCCAAAAAAAAACCTGCTATAATAAAATATGTCCGCAGTCTCGAAATAAGACAGCGGTTTAAATTTCTTCAGGTGTTTGAATTTTCAAAATTGAGTGGATGCTTGGTACCACAAGTGGAAACCTGATAGGAAGGGGGGAGGATTTTGCTGGGATAAGGACTTCTAATAGCTTCGGACAGAATTACTCCGAATAACGAATCTTTTGTTGCATAAAATCTAGCTACTTACCGATATTGCACACCATCTGAGCAGCATCGAATAGTGGTTGAGCGGTGACATTTCTCTGCAAAAAATTGCTAAATGAGGGTACTAGTAAGGGAAATAAACATTAGGTAGGATAAAATAAAAGTTTAAAACAGGTATGTTGTTGTTGTTGTGTTTGTAAGAGAGATATTTTAAATTTTGGTAAAATGGTTAAATTTCATTGAGGTGAATTTTAAATGTTTTTGATAATGTTGCTAATCACTCACACCCATTATCTGTGTATTCCCCATTCGTTCAATAAACAAACGTAAAAATGTTGTGGCAAACAATAGAATATATGGTTTGAGATAGAAAAACGAGAGAAAAAGGGAGGGAATAATTATTGGGGAGTAGTTTACCGAAAAAATATTTATCGGAAGTATTGAAATAGTGATTGAAAAGCTTTCTCCGATGATCAAAATAAAAGGCATTAAGTTATCTTGCTTATTACTTTATTCGTCGATTAAATTACTTGATTCGTCGATTAACTCGATGACCTCTTAACCATATTTATTAGAATTGCTACAATACTTTACTTCTTAAGAATTATTCAAAATATTTTAAAAAAAGAGGAAATTGTTTAAAAAATATTCTTTTTTAAAGCATTATATCGATAATATCATTGCATTATCATTTAATCATATATACTCCAGAAGGAAATCTTGCCTTATGAGCACGTTCTAAGTCGAGACTTCTGAGAGATGATTTTGACGATTTATGGTCAGCTTCAACGAGGGATTTGTTTTTCTTCATTTTCTGAAAAGATAACTAATCGCCACTTTTCTACTGAATATTCTCGAATGTTTTTTGCATATATATATATATATATATATATATATTGTGGAATATTAAAATAAATAAGATCACTTCACAATCCATATAATTTTTATATGATCATCCCATTTTCGAATGCAATCGTTCACGTTTAGCAATCATTAACTAACAAACCTCTTTTCGTTGTATTCTTTGCTTTCTCTTCTTTACTATTCTGAAATATGCAAATAATTCGAAACAAATATTCTTTAGAATAAAATATCGCAATTGCCTCATTGATAAAATAAGATTCGAGGTGAATTAAAGTTTTTCTATATAATTCTCCTCGATAAACACAGGAATATCCATTGTTATGCTGTTGGCAATAGGCCAAATTTTTCCACTGGTATGAATAAACTTTCAACCATTAGCATAGTTAAATTCTATAATTTTTTTTTTGCAAATTTCTCTACGTTTCATATCAAAATGAATGTAATTTATTTAATTGAACATTAGAACGAATTTATTTGCGAAACGTATTCACATTCACAAATTATGGAGGATATTCCGCTCAGCAATATTCTCGTAGAAAGCGAGGGATGAGGGAAACAGAAGTTACAGAAGGTGACCGGAAGATGGGAGGAGGTGGGGGGAGTGGGGATAGCTCGAAATTCATAATTATAGTTTGAAGTTGCACAACTATGTCCTTATCACTGAAGTATTTCTACGAAATTTCTTCTCTGCTCTTCATATCTCTACCTTAATGGTCTTTTGTAATCTTCATCTTTCAGTAATATCATAGAGAATACAATGGAAGGAAAAAAAAGCGCATTAAGTCGTTACAATAGGTTTTTCTCTTCGTTCATCCTTCTCTTGCTTCTTCGGTACAATCGAATCGAATTGCGACACCCGATCACCTAAGTCGAAATTAAAAATTCACTCACAAAATTAAAGCTTTCTTTGAAATTTTTTTGAATTTCCATCAATTTACCTTCGATTTGTTGATCTTTGGAGGTGCAAAATGAAAAAATTCAAATACGATATAGAAAATTTCATAAATTTCATGGTGAATGAAATCCATTATTTACACATCGATTTTAAACTATGAAAGAAATTCTATGATAAAGTTGTGCTAGAAAACATTATTTGGCTTATTTTCTTTAAGATCTCAAAGGTAGAAAATATTATTGAAGATGACTGAAACGAGAGATGAGGAAGGAATGAGGAAAGTGTAAATCTGAAGAACTAAATGAATAAAATTTTTTTTTAATGTTTGACATTTGAGAGAAAAAATTTTTCAACGGAGAACCCAAATTAGAAATCATTCAATTGAATCGAAATATAAATATTTATTTTGACCTACGAATATCGCATGCCATATATTGAATATCCTCCCATCTCTTCTATCCCCCTCCCCATTCTATAGCGTTTATTTCCATTGTATATAATTAAATCTTATGAATAATATAAAATTAGAAAAGAGGTAATTGTCGTTTGCTCTTTCTTTAAAACTGTTTTTAACATTTGGAGGATTGTGGAATACATAGATATATGACTAAATTTTAATGAAGAAGAAATCAACAATTTTTTTTGGTATTTTGAAACAAATAAGAAATGAAATTCAATTTCAGAGCGTACCAGTTCGTATAGGTGAATCGTTTACAGTTCTCTTCTGAAATCACAACAAATGTAAATAAAAATATTTCCACTTTATAAAACATCACTATTCTATAGTTTTTATTTAAAAGTTTTGTGATTTACTATTGCTATCTTTAAAAAAAATCAAAGCATTTAATTGTTCAATTTAATATCGTCTCATGGTTATTGTTGCTTACCAAATAAACGAGTTCATTACTTCGTTATTTTTGTTGAATTCTTCATAAGCCAAAGCGGTCGCAATATCTTAGATAGAAGCGAAATACTTTGCTGCTAAAATCTCAGATTTCAAAATCCTTCAATCCTCTTCTTTTAGTAAAATATTTAGAAGTTAATTTAACATTTTTTCTAGAAGTGTGAGATCATATTTTTCAACGTTCAATTACAGTATCCAATCATTTAAGGCAATTTGAGTTTCCCATCGGATATTAAATACGAGCTCCGATTTGCAAAAGAAGCCAATTTCTATTATTCCTAAGAGTTTAGCGCATTTCTTTACGTTTAGATATTGAATGAATGATATAATTTTACTAGATGAAAAACAATCGCCAAGAAACTATATGCTTTGAATATTGCAATTATCAAGTATCTTAATTAACAAGAGTATTGCAATCATTTGTTATTGCAATTCGATTATACTTTATATTAGGGGTACTTTGCATTCTATTACAATGTTATTTTCTTGTCCCCATCTATATAGAATAAATATGTATATACTCTTTGCTATAAACATGCAATAAATTCGATTGTCGTGCGAACGTTTGAGAATGAATAACGGTTACTATTGGCAACACGTCTGCAATATGCAATGCAATTGCTAGTTCGATTTAGCACAAACATCGCTTAAGAATTATCTATGTAATGCACTAAATAGAAATGATGATATATGTACGCATAATTGCAATTGCAGAATCGATTGCATAGTCTTGAATTGAAGCCTTCCCCTAATAAGCTCAGTCTCATCTTCCCTCTTCTCCCCCACCCCACTTTTCCTCTCATATAATTCATCTCACTCAAAAAGGAAATGCCTACTATGAGCTCCGGAGCTTCTGCTTGTGGCTATGTAAAACAATTGCTTAGATTGAAGAACGAATATTTCTCCTGTGTTCGAATTTACTAATTTGCTAGGCGTTTTTTTGAGACGTCGTTTTAATATTGAAAAATCAAATACTGTTTCAATTTCTAATAGGAGTCTTTCGCTTAAAGTGTCAAAAAATTTTTTGATGGAATTTTACTTATTATCTGAAAAAAAAACTTTTTTATTTTCATGGAGTTCATCAAAGACCTGATGAGTGGTTTAAAGGAGCCAAAATGGTTGAACGCTAATCTTATTTCACTGTTTGCTAACGTAATGAAAAAAGAATTTCCAAAAAAAAAAACGAGATGAACCAACTTTTGGAACGCATTTTTCAAATTTTTTTAAACGATTTAAAGCCTATCAGAAACAACTTTCTAAAAGTTCAACGTAATATCATTGTGATTGCGTGATAGTCGTTTTGTTTATTAAGAAATCCTCAGCCTTCAATAATGTAAATAAAATCAAATTATTGCTGTATGTTCAATAATGTAAATAAAATCAAATTATTGCTGTATGCTTTTTCGTTTAATTCGAGAAAGTGATAAGCTGATAACGATCATTAGCAAGTTCTAATGTTTTAAATTTCTAGCTATCAAATTCAAAAATTCTTTTTTATCTCTTATCATTAATTAAACTATAAAAAAATCTGCTGAAATGAGTACTTGAATAGATTAAAGCTCTCACCTTAAACATTTGCCTTTGTAAGAATTGTCGTGATGCGTTAATTTTACCGTTCTTTTTTTGCCTCTGAAGATGTAAATTTTTATTTTATAATTTGCATAAATGAAATAGTGACGATGATTTTCAATCGTCTTTGGGAGAAATTTCTTTCGATGAGATCATTGATAAGAGAAAAAAAATCTTCACTAATGGAAAATAAAAATTTCGAATAATTAGCAAAATTTTTAATAAGTAAAATTAAATTAGCAAAAATTTTTTAATGGCGATGTTTGGTCACAAATAAGATCCATAAATATAGCAACATTAATTGAATCGCTCGATTGGAAATTTCCCCAAATCAACGCATCAATAAAATTAGAGAAATTTTCGCATCCTTTCCATTGTAGTGATCAAAATTACTATATGGCCATTGAGATTTATAGGCGAGGGAAATTTGAGAAAATTCCACTCGATCTTGTTCAATGTATGAAATTCGAAGGTAAAGAAAAAGAGAAAAATTCAGATGATACAAGGAAAAAGCCTATCTCAACTTCGAACGAAGAGCAATAGGGATCATATTAGCAATGGATGAATGAAGTTTTTTTTTTCTGGTTGAACCTTATTTTTCTTACAAAATGATCATATCTTGCATGAAATTTATAGAAAATTAAATTTTTACTGAGAAAATCATTCGATTTTGAGGAATTTTCAATGCAAATTCAATAGCAAATTTATATGAAAATTTGCCTCAATTTCATCTAATTGCTTCTTTTTTTTTTCAACTTATATTTGCAGCATTGCTATTTATATGCTAATGAAGTGTTCATATCGAATGAATGAAAGCATAAGAATATAATTAGCCAAATATTACCTTTCAGTATTTTTGTTTTGACAATAATAAAGGTGATAAAAGAGAAATAAAGATTTGAAATATTTGCAGATGATTTATCCAACTGACCATTAATTAAAGAAGTTTAAATAAATTCTCGAGTTTAGGACAGCATTTGAGTTGAGGAATTTATTTGAAAATCTGATATATCAACTATCACCTGATTAGAACATGGATTATACCTTAATCTCGAAATACAATCAATTTTTTGGTTTATCTGATATCGGCTAAATTTGCTAATATTTTCGAATGCACGATATGCATTGCACATAACAATAACAATGCGATATGAAGATAATCTAGATCTACTGAACAAATGCATTCGACCAAGAATTATAATGTGTGGTAGACCAAGCGGCTATAGATCAAGAGGGAATAATATGCCCTACAAGCTAAGTCAAAGAAGATCTACAGCATAGAGGCAGAAGAAACGACTGCTCAACATATGTCGCGATATTAATCTGAGGCAAATTCGGGAGAGTAAAAAAAGTTGATATGTGCTTATGTACTCCTTCCAGATTCTAGACTGCTCTTAAGGTCGAATGAGCCTACACGTGTCCGTTGGAATACGCGAGGTGATCGAAGACAGCGTGAAGTTCTTCGCATGCGATTACAGGATCATGCCGACGATCGAAGCTACCCTTGTGAACGAGTCCCTATTTATTGTACAAGAGTGATAAATTGTTCATCCTTATCCCCGTATCGTCTCGCAGTTTACTCAATCGCATCTCGACGGAAGCTACAGATCCTCAAGGAGAGTCAAGAAGAGCTCAAGAAGAGTCAAGAAGAGAGCTAACCCTTACAATAAATAAACTATAGAATATTTACGATAAAGAAGCATGTGTGTTACAATATAAAATACTTGTAGGTAATAATTCGCTTAAAACAAAAGTAACCACATTCGCATTAACAACTTTCAATGACGTTTACGACAGAAATAAACTACCACAGGTGGGAAAATATTTGATTGACGAAGAAATGCAATGCGAAGTATTTGAACAGAGCGTGAGATATGTCGAAATGAAAGCACTATTCAAAAGAAAGATTTAGGCGTTGTCGCTATGCAGTTAGCTTAATATATCGATAAAAATTGCTCGTATTAAGGTGGTTGCTAACAAATGAGAAAAAAAGAAAAGAAAAGAGAGTAAGTAAGTAAGTAAGGGAAGCGATTGAAATCGCCTCAAGAATATGAGCGATATTTATGCGATTATTTAGCACCTGCTTCTATCGACTTATTTGGCCTATTATTCTCAAATTTCATTTTCGATATCTAATTAGTCGTTAATAAAAACTCGTTAACAATTCGATTAATCGATCGCCGATCTATCGTTTTTATCGCTTCGATGAGAATGTTTCATAAAATAATTCATAAAATTTTTAGTACAACTTTAAGAGCTTGTCTAGATGAGGATTTTTTCTTCTACTTTCCCTCTTCTTTTCTCCCCTCATCGCCTCTCGAATCACTTGTCTCTTTAATAGAGAGTATTAGTGTGTGGTTCTTACTGCCTTTTGTATACGCCTTCAACCTATGCGCTATGTTGAATGGAGAGTAAATTAAAGAACAATGAATGGCAATTTGAAGATAGTAATTCCGAAAGTAATACAGATTTGAATTTACTCATGCTCGACTAGCCTTCAATTAGTGCTAAAATATAAGGAAATCATTGAAAGAAAAAACCGAAATTTATAAGGTAATCATCCAATAATTCAGCTTCATTAAGTTTCATCTATTTCCTTATATAGATAATTTTTCGTTACACGAAATATAAAAGATTAACTTTTACTCCAATGATTATAGTCATTAATATAAAGAAAGTAAAATAGTCCACTTAAACAAATGCTTTATGCAAGAGATAAAAAATAACGAAAAAAATTTTGAAGATAACATAAAGAGAGGAAAAATTTTATTGTTATAAAACTCTGCAAGATTTTTTTGAGAACGATTTATTAAAATGGAAAGAATTTTATTAATGAATTAAATTGTTTTTTAAATGAACTTTTTGATAGGTAACAACAGATATCTAATTTTAGACGCATAAATTCAGCTTTTTTTTCGGTTTCACACTGCAACAGGTGGTGAAAAAAGGTTAATGAAGGCAATGCTTGTTCAGAGAGAGTCATATCTTTTCTCTGAATTTACAGTGTACAAGAGGAAGGAGACTTCATTCAAGAACACGTTTATTTTGCCTTCCATTTTACATATAAAATTTCCCGACCGGTTAGTGCAATAATTTGCGTAAATCGGAAGTG
>QEWY01000165.1:174928-207282 GCA_006503575.1 Baylisascaris schroederi | reverse complement strand
TATTATTTCCCCACGATTCATTGTATAATTACAAAGAAAAAATATCCTAGTTCTGAAAATTTGCTTTATTGTTGCTTCAAAAAAATAAATAAATAAACAAATAAAAGGAATAAAACAAAATAAAATAAAAAACTTCATTCTAAGCGGAGATTTTTCATTATACTTAAAGTTGAATGATTCTTCGTTCATATCTATCGAATAGTTTCAATGTAGACAGGTATCCTTCTCAGATTAAATGAATAATACCACAATATTGTTTTTGGGGGTGACAGGAAAACTAAAGAGGAATGTACAATTATTGAATTAAAAAAAAGAGGTAGTAAACGTTTAGATAAGGTTTTCAACGTTAACGAATGAATAAAAGAGATTAACATAATATCACTATCATAACAATCAAATTACTAATGAAGATCAACAATAAACGAGTAATAAAAAAAACTCATAATATAACACTACGATGAAGATTTTGGCAGATATAACACTCTATCTCTATTCTATTTTAATTTAGCCAACAAAGCGATCATTAGTTCTCTTCATATCGCTTCCACTTCCGCTTGGAAGAAGAATTTATAAGGTTGGCAGCTTAGGCTTGTACCCGCCCCTTGGATGCTAACAAGTCAATTCAGAGGGTGTTCCAATTAGGAGAGAGGTGGGAACTTACTCCACCGCTGCCGTTCCGATGATGTCGCTGAGCTGAGTAGCTCGGTTAAGACGGAGTCAAAGAGTCTAGTCGAAGCCCACTTACAACCTACTACACAGTAATCAGTATAACACTCCCTCATAACAGTAAATTTTTATTAATGTTGTTGAAAATGCATATTCCGAGTGCGTTCTTCGAAGTGAATAATTTTCAAGTACTGTAATCTTAGAAGGTCAAAAATCACAGCAATGAAATGGAGAATATAGACGTAAACTGTAAAGTTTTCGTTGCCATATTGCAATAATCAAGCTTCAGCTTGCATTTCACGATACAAACAAGGAATCTGAATCTTTTACCGCCTCACCTCGACCTTTAACCTCTAGATTCAGACTTATTTATTTTCGACATACTAACGTACGCAAGTTGAAAACAAAAAACCGACTGCATACAATTGCCGCAAATCCCGTATCCATTCGTAATAAACGACATGTGATGTGCAGAAATAAGTTTATTCAAGTTGCATTTCGTGAACGCATTTATAAAGTGAATGCAAATTGTTTCGATGAATTTTTCTTTAATTTGTGGAAAATTTGCATTTGAATTAATAATTCTGAAAAAGGAAAAGTAATTTTCTTCAATTTTCAAACGGCATTTGAGTAGAACCGCAATAAGAAGCGCAATTATGGCGCATTTGTCAGGAGGCATGTCGGGTGCGCATTTGTTGGTGACCGAATTTATATAGGCATATTTAAATGGGCGCTGAAAATGCATTTGCATATCAAATTTTTGTATGAACCGGAAGTAAAGTTGTCGTCCGACAATGTCTACCATGTGGTCGATTAAATTGCAACACTTTATTTGATAGTAGAAGTCGATATAACAAAGTGGTCGACTAAAGGATAATATAAAAAAACAAGCGCTAATTTCAATAAAATAAATGAGGAATATATCAAGTATCAATAAAATGGAAAAAATCGATCCTGCATGACGTTTGAAGCGGAAAGGTTTTAAATTACCGCCAAAATTCCGAAAAACTAAAAATTATGATCATTCGACGAGCGTATTTCTAAACATATTGGCCAATAAAAAGAATTGTGGTATTTTTAACAACTGCGAATATGAATGGATGATCAGCGTTGAATTGTGGAGGTGGTGGAGGTAGACACATCACCATAATGCCAGCCGTTGTTGATGCAGCCGCCTCACAACCTTCTTCGTTCACCTGCAGCAATAATAAAGTTTACTTGAAGAAATTCACAGCGGCTCTCATAAAGTCAAACTAACTTAGAAAATTAAATTGTGGAAAAATTGTTGAATAATCCCGTTTGTGAAAGAGCAGATTAGCTAAAAAAATTTTTTTTTTAAATTCTATAACAGGAAAAAGCAGTTTCATCCGAAATATATCTATAAAATTTATTATCAATTCAATTGAAATAAAGTAGAATGTATGTGGTGGATTTCAGAATAAAGCAATTCTGACTGCATAGAATTTCCATGCTTGCATAGCTGTACATCGAAGGAATGAAAAAGAGCATTTTAAAGCTGGAAAAATGAGAATCAATTGAGTGAAACGAATGAGGAAAATTTTCTGTATTTTTTTCTTCTTTTTCTGATGGCGATGGTGATCAGTGAAAGAAATGAATTTTCAAAGCTGAATGAAATTTCATCTTTTCTAAAAAGGTGAAGGAATGATAGAAAATAGGTGAGTGGGCGGAGGAAGTGGGAAGGGGGGGAGGGAGGGGGAAACTTTCCTTCCCACCAGCAAACAATTTCATTCGTCATTTTTAAATAATACCTATATAGATAACCCTACAGCTAAAAAAATGTTCCCTGTGGAGTACTTTGTGCTAATCACATTCAATACGAATATATACGTGCAATTTGCTGTCTAATTTTTGAAAATTCCTATTTTACAAGCTTTTGAGCATTGCCCTTTCGGTGCAAATAGTGCAATATATATATGGGTTACAGCTTCAAAAGACTAAACAAAATATCACTACAAAGGATTACGATGAGACGACTCTCCACGTTGACATAACATAGAAAACTCAAAGAAAATTTTCAACCATATTTACAACAGCAATGTTTCATCGAAAAATAATAGCGGAAATGGAAAAAATGGCTGTGTAACGAGTACCACAACATTAAAATAGGTTCGCAGAAAGATGAAAATAGATCCGTAGCAGAACAAGCGGCAATAGCAACGTCCTGGAGAAGGAACTACTAAATGGGTGATACTAGCTTAAGTACCAATTAGCCACCTGCGCTAAATTCTATCATCAAAATTTGATCTATGATCTTAGCTTATGGGGTTTAAAACCCCCTCCCCTCCCAAAAAAAAATCCGACAAGATGTTTGTAAGCTGAAATTCAGGAAAATTCAATTGATACCTTTTAAATAAGCCAATGGAAGAAAAAGAGTTCAAGACCAAAATTTCAAAAATGATCGATTCAAGTAAATTTTGAAATCATTCAATACTGAAATATCTACTATCTAATATTTATTATACAAAAAAAAAAAAAACACGAGAATGGTAACACAGGATGGACACTCTATAATGTTGCGATAAATAAAAACATCTGCCAAATGCGCCGATAGAACGTTCGCATTCGCAATCTAAACCTGTAGATCAATCCGTTGCTAAAATACCCAAAATAATTTAAATACATCTTTAAAATTTTTTCACTCAATAATACAATCATATGCAAAAAACCTCAGTCAAAAAAAATTTGCATATGCCGCACTGGAATGGCTGCAAAAAGAATTTAGCTTGTAAATTTTATAATGGAATAAGTATTAATAATTCGAAATTAGCTAAGCAAATCCTCGAATCAAAATAGGAAAAACGGGGGAAGTACTTTTCGATTAGTCAAATGGCGCCAACAAATGGAAGGACAGAAAAAATATGCGCACACAGACCTAACCCCACCAACACAAAAGTTTGCTTTTTTTTTTGTAAAAACATCTGAAAATGAATTTTCCACAATACTTTTTTCAAAGGAATAACAAATTATTGCTTCATAGGTGTGTATTTCGAGGAAGTGCAATGATTACCAATAAAAAAGTCGCAATAAAAAAAAAGAAGAAGGAACGATCAGAGAGGTTTCTGATTCTTATGGATGAAATCAACGCTCTTTCATAATCATTGCAGTAATGATCACAATTTCAAAGAATTCTTTATTCAATTAAAATACGTTTCATTGCTATCATTTTTGAGTGGAGGATTTTTTTTCCTCAGCTATGAATTCAAGAATCGATTTTCTTTCTTCCATAAATTGAATTCAGGATTTACTTTATTTTCTTCGTTTTGTATTCTGCGATACCGAATTCAATTTCCTATTTTAGGTTTTACATATATTTAAGCATCTAAATACGAATCAACCGAAAGAATTAGTAATGTTTTTATTCTAAATACTTCTAAATACTCTCAGCGATGCCACTCTAGTGTTAAAACCAATCCTATCCATTATGTGAAGCATTCAATTTCTATCAATTAAAAATCAATAGATTCTCACAAAGCAATTGTTAAGTGAGTGAACTTCCATCAGTTAGAACCAGCGCTGTGCATAGAAAACTATTTTTACGTTAGATAAAAACTATGAACAGCTTGATTATCATATGAGTGTTCAAAAAATACTATTAATTCAAACTACTGCGCTAAGAATCTTCATTAGGAAACTTTATGCAATTTGCAATGCAATGCAATGCAATACAATGCAATGCAATACTACGTTATAAATCTCGATCGATTTTCTACAAATATAAAAATAATGAATTTCAATTAAATAAAAGTTAAAAGTAAGTGTAAATGCGTACACAATCAAACGTAATCAACGTGTAGATAGTAGAAGCGATAGAAATCATTTAAGCGATTTGACCAATAAAAAGTATCGTCGAATCTTTGACGAGAGCAAAGAGGAATGGATGATCGGCGATAAATTTCAACGGTCTATGAGATGTCACCACTGCACAACGTAGTTGCATCCCAACTACTGTCGCGGCAGCCGCTTCTGTACCCTCCTCGTTTACCTATAAACCGTTGTTTACTACGATCATTTAGACTGTAATTGTATCTTTGTTGAAAAATATTTGCATATGCTATGCAAAAAAACCTCATAGTTGATGGAAAAGTTCCTAGAATATTCGAGAATATTTTTAAATGCCGCGCGCAAGTACCCTATGAACTTCTACTTATATGATAACGTCATCATAGCTAGCCAATAGTACATATCCGTAAATCCGATTTTTCCGGAAAGAAACCGATATTTCTACACTCAATCCTTACTTTAATTTCTTTCACCGAAATCTACACAATAATTGTCGGCGCCCACCCCGATCACGCTTGCGTGGATGTATTAGGCATCTCTTCAACATACTGAAACTCAATCAGTCGAGTTCTTCCTGCATAATTATTTTATAATATGCCAAACATGGGTCTCTAAGAAAGGGATCTGTCATTTTTAAAGGATTCCCATTAATTACAAATAATGTTCGTAATATTATTTAGATGCCGGTCAGGTAACACTTGAAAGAATTGCCAATACATCAAATATTTTGGGAAACGGCGATAATTGTTATAACAGACTCGATATGATTGCAAGTGCAATGTCTCTATTTACATAGCCAATAAAAAATAAAAATAAAAATAAAAATAAAAAACTGCCTATAAAATCTCATGGCTTACAACAACGTTCATCTGGACGCAATCGATGCACATAAATAATGAAAAAAAATAATCGAGTAAAAATTATCACATTCAAGGAGTTCTCTCAATAATGCGTAATTAAAATTAGAGTATAACCTCGACTCCACTTAATTTCCTCAATTTTTTATGATAGAAATTATAGCTCATAGATCTATTTAGAGGATAAACGATAGCGATTTTATTCTAGTTTTACATATACAGATAGTGTAACTTATATCAGCTGTCCTCAACTCTCTAGATAACAACAACACTTTCATAGAAGCAGATATGAAATTACATTAGAATAAATTTTGAGGCATATGTATAAGCAGGAAACTTGAATCAAATATTACTAATGTGCCCGTGAAACAATTCATATAAATTGTCAATAAAAAATTATCGAAGTAAATTTGGCTATTTCCCTTTAGATAACAGAATACAGTGCTGCAGTAATATCCTTTTCAATCATTTCAATATTTAATAAACATAAGCATTGAAGCCAAAAAATAGGAAAATATTTATAAAGCGTCAATATTTTATGAAGTACTAAAATTATTTCGTTAAGAGGGAAATATACAATGGTATTGGATGATAAATTTACAATTATATGAAACTAAAAAGATAACACACTGAAGTAATTTTATAATATGCCAAATAATTAGCAACATTTCGTTATCATGAAATAATATTGATGATAGTATTCCTCAATTTTTGCATTCGATCTAACATACAAATATTTTCATATAGCAATGACATTGCAATAT
Organism: Baylisascaris schroederi; assembly: GCA_006503575.1. Classification (NCBI taxonomy): domain Eukaryota; kingdom Metazoa; phylum Nematoda; class Chromadorea; order Rhabditida; family Ascarididae; genus Baylisascaris; species Baylisascaris schroederi. The sequence goes on along the minus strand of QEWY01000165.1, from coordinate 201,194 downwards.
TATCTAAAAATGTTACTTTTTTTTTATTACTGTAAAGAATTATTGCATTATTGATGTGAAGATATATAACTGCCACAAAAAAATAGTCGATAAATTTTTCAGCCATTTAGGTGGATCGAATGCAAAAAATTCAGGAGCACCACCATCAACAGTATTTTGAAATAACGAAAAAGAGATCGATTACATTAATCCCCCAGTCCTCTGCTCCCTCACCTCTCTCCCTTCTCACAAATAAGGTGGTGATAGATAGAGAAATGAAAAAAAAAATTTGAAAATATTTCGAAAATATCGGGTCTCTTTAAACAACTGACCACAACAGACTTTCTATCTATCCCCACTAGGCATACCAGAAATGGAACGACTTTTCACAAGCATAATCTAAAGTTATCGTGTTGGTATTTTTTGTAACGCACCTATCAAAATCTTTCCCTAAGTTAGTACCCTCGTTCTCATCTTTTAAGCGCCATCGATGTTCGATTAAAGCACACTCTTAAATGGATGCGAATTTATTCAAGAAGCAAGCTTCAGGTATTCGAACTAAACATAAAAATGCGACAACAATATAGCAAACTATTTTGATAGTGCAGTGATTTCCAACAAGGATATTTTCAATCAAGAAATATCAGTGTTTGAATTTTACGGAAAAGAGATATTTTACGGAATTTGCAATTCATTTCCATTAGAAAATCATCAACAATAAATTCTCTATGTGAATGAAAAATTTTCAACTGAACTAACCTCGATGAAAGCTTTATGGATTACATCGGAAATGCAAAGTGATGCATCGCTGATTCCTGAGAAATTAGCAGACGCTTGGTTGAAAGCTTCTTCGATACCGAGCTTCTTCAACGTCTTAATGAGCTCGAGCTTTTTCTCGAGCTTGAATTTTGGCAGCTCTACCTTTAAAAAAATATAGAATTAGAAAAGATATCGTTTCTTTTATCAAACCATTAGACGAACCACATTTCTTCAATATTTCAAGTACAAACTGAAATAATTTTTAGTTGCAATTTTTGCACACCGAAATGCTGCTACAGTTCATAATGCTCTAAACTATAACACGTTGTTAATCAGGAAATTCCAAATTTTTTCAGAATTGCATATTGCATATTGCATAAATTGCATATTTCAGAATATTTTAAAAACTTAAAAGAAAGCATTTTTCACAACAAAAAAATGCATTTCACTAAAATGTGAGCTGCACAAAATGAAGAATAAGAGTTTAATGAACAAAAATTGTCTCTTGTCACCTCCACTTCAACATGGTCGCAATCGCTGATCATCTCCATAATTCTTTGTCCATCCAATACTTTCAACTGCTTTGCAAGTCCGAATCTCTCTTGTGGTAAGAAAAAGTACATATAGACCTCACCGTTCACATATGGTAAACCCAATGCTTGCCAATCGGAATCTTCCACATAATTGAATTTTTGTTTTATTCGCATCATATCAACCTAAAAAAATGCAATCGCCTCTAGTAGGAAAAATTTCTATGCAAGAATAATTGGAAAAGATTCATAAAAAGAAACAAATGAACTTTATACTTCTTAGAAATTCTTCCGCTTCGCATGATAGACGTAACAATGTGTCATTAATCCAGTATAAGCGCTTCCGTATAACATAATGCAGGTTTTAGAAATAAGCGACTACCTATTCAAGCTGGAAGATTCTTTGGTTTGATAAACCTGGAAGGGTGTATGGAAATGAGCCCACACCAAAACGATGGAATAAGAAAGTTAGATTCACGATCGGGAAACCTTATAATATGCGCTATATAGGGGGAAGAAGATAATCAACTATACAAAGCTTTCTTGTACGATTTGCAAATTGCATAAGGGAAATTCATTGCAAAGCAATAGCGCTCTAATTTTGCAACATCTTGCAGAGTGGATGGAACATTTCGACTTTATATGATTTTATGAAATGCTATAAAACCATCTTGTAAATTTCAATAGAATAAAATTTAGAATTACAATTGCAATCAAAACACAATCAACGTATATGAAGGTAAATATAGAAATGTGTATTTACTTTGCGATGACGATCGGCTGTTGTGTAGAACAATTTCTTTGTTGTATCTGCCTCATTGAATTTCTCTGCCCAATCACCTTTAAAGTATACCGCATTGATGAGAATAAGTCGACTATCTTTAGTGATCTTATCCGCTTCTATTATATCCTTGATCATTGAATTTGTTTGACTCTCTACCCAAGTATTGATTTCCTGAAAAATAAGGCGCTAAAGTAAACGAAATGATTCGTTCGTTTCATAAATTATACAACTTTTCCCATTTTCATATATTATTTGCAATCATTGTAATATTCTTCAAATCCCCAAGTTTTATATGAGCTCAATTCGTTGAATATTTCAAATTTTCATAAAAATTATTCAGGAGGCGTTCCATCATATTTTTCTTTCCTATATGCAAATAATATTAAAATTAAGAGGGCAAAATAAAAGGATTTATTTGTCATATTCCTTATTTCAATCATTAGCTCTCGTTGATAATAAATAGAAACAAACATTGGCAACGGTTTCAGCTTGCTTAAAGTCGGCAGTTTGTAATTGTCCAGCATATTTATGTTTAATTAGCGACATAAACGCATCCTTCAGTGAGAGACCTTGGTCGATATAGAGTCTATTCGCAGCGCTCAGTACATAACCATTCGATGGTTTTGATAATTCATCCACTAATGTGCCGAAATGCTCATGTATGTCACTATCCGGGAAACCTAAAATAAGCTATTGAAGAGGATATAAACTCGGTGAATCCGTCGATCATCAAAAAAAAACGTCTTAATCATCAAATTTTTATCTCTTTTTATGTGTCTCTTTTTGCTAATTTCCCAAAAAATTGCATTAAAAATGATAATAGAAATGCGGATGAGATAAGAAGAAACGATGCAATATGCAGTTTTGCATTTATTTAACCTTTTATGACGCAAGAACAAGATATAGGAAACTTGAAATCAATAATTTTTTCCTGATGGGGGGAGGGGGGAAAGGAGGAAGGGAAGGAATTGAGTTAAAATATGATATAAAATCTTTATCCCGTAAAAATATTTTTTTTATTTTTAGATATTTGCCTCACTATCATCTACATTTTACCTTTAAAATATTTGCATACCTTTCGCAAGTGCCTCATTCATTTCCTGTTTAGTTTTCCCATCGGCACCAGCATATGTCATCGCAAGTGCGATTGCCACCGAAAATGGTGAAATCACCGATGATTGATCCTCATCGATACATTGTTTTAAAAGATCAAGAGCGAAATTCGCTTGAGCAATAGCGATCGGTGATGCCATCTCTTCCTGGATTAGTGGATATATTTATACAAATATGCCTTATAAAAGCATATTTCGTTTAATAATAATAATATTTAATAACAACATAAAATAATAACATAATTTATTGTTATAAATTCGTTTAATAACATAAAATAGCTGTTTAATAATAACATAAAAATTCAAAACGGTGAAAGTATTTCATTGTTATAAAATTTACAATCCAAATTAATCGTTGAAATTGTAACTATCAAATCTATGGAAAATAAAAAACAACATCCAAATATCAAATAGAGGTCAATTATAATAAAAAGTAAATAAATAGTTTATCAATAATTTAATAGTGCAATTGCATGCAATTTTCCCATTTACCTGTTACCTAACACCTTTGGAATGATTGATTATAATAACGGATCATGAAAAAGGTGTATGGGAGCTTCTAAGAATTGAAATAAATAACAAACGGAAAAGTGCCACAGAAGAGATGATGTAATATTCCATTCTCATACTTTTATATAGGATTTCTTCTGATCAACTGTACGAATTTTTTGACACCTTTAAATATAATTAGCTTCGAAACTGATAGATGAAATTGAGATATGGTAGAGGCGTGATTGTAACTTATATAAGGCTGGGAAATTTCATAATACAGTCTCGGAGATCTCGGAGATCGAACATCCAGAAAGACAAACCGATAGACACATACAAACACACGCATAGATACGACATCACTATGATGCAGCATTGCAAAATAAACTTGCAAAAGCACACTGCAAGCACCAGGATTTCAATGGAACATTACGGTTAATGCAAACGGCGTATGGTTGAATTTATCCATAGATGATGGATGTTGCATTTCTCTCTGTGTGTGGTCACAGAATTCGGTGATGGGTGGAGAGGGAAAGAGAGATAACCAAAACAAAGGAAAATAACCATCAACTCGCCATTCCCTCAAAAATATCGGTGTACTTTTCAGTGAAATACAAAATTTTCGAGAGTAAAATATTTACCACACACACACACACACAAACGCAAAGATGTAGTTTAATCGTTGTAGCCGCTTATGTTCACAATCGATTTTTCTCCAACCAATGTGCACGACAACGGGCACAATGTGTGGCGCACTTTTTCACAACTACGACGATTTACTTACGCTCAAACTAAAAAGAAAAAAGAAACGACAAAATGCTATAAAAGTTTTACGATAAAGTTGGAAAGAATGCGTTTGGAACGTTGAGCGCTGTTTCGAGCATATTTTCATCATCTCAGCAACAAATTTTCCCTCATATACGGTAAGCGAAATATCGTCAATATGTATAGTAGTAATAATAATTTAACAACAAGCAGTATATGACTGAAGTAGTAGGGACACCAATAAAATGTAATACTGGTACCAATACCTTGGAAAAAACAGCACATTACACCCGAACACCAAAATGTTTAGTAGTACAGATTGGGAACGCTGTGAGTTAAGGAAGGCGACGCTTGCAGATAGGGAGTGCATTCAACCGAACTGGTTATGTTGGCTGAGCGCAAATGGCTATATACAAATGAATGAGTCATCACCAAAAAAAAAAAAAATTCAAAGCACAAAACGAGCACAAATGCGCAATAAGTGCAGAAATGGTGCGTTTCGAAATCACCCATTATGTCTCAGAAATTTTATGAGTCATCATACTTCAAGCATTCGTCGCATAAAGTCATCAGGTCACAAAGAGCGATGAAAGTGGTTCATTTACTAATGGTCTAGCATTTTTTCCTAGGTAATCCAGGTAACCTCAGGTAATATGCGCATTTTCAAATAATCCAAAAAGATAACCTGAAGTATTTTTTCCAACAACAAAATAAACTCAGGAGAGAGGAAGTGAATGGGAGGAGGGGGGAGGGGGGTGGGGGGGGAGGAGAAACGTCTACGATCAATAGCCATTACTAGGTCATGGGAGGTAGTTTCGCGTGTCATACAATGCGCAGACGAATCTTTAACAGTGATACGTTTCGACTTTACGATGGTCACCAAAGTGACAAGCTGGCACCAACGATCAAGCTAGCTACATGCCAGCTATCTTCCTGTGGTGATGGATTACTGGGCCTCATAACGGCTGAAACATTTCCTCAATAAAGATCCATCTGTGCCTCTCCAATTATCCACAAAACCGCTTCGATCGTTCTCGTTTGCATTTGCATATCATCGAATAACATTATTGACAATATTAGATCCTTCTAGTATCATAAATTAATATTTACAACTTTAAAATATAGTTCCAACTTTTTTATAATATTTATTGGAGAAGTTGAACACAATTTCCACACTGAAAATATGTATCAAAAACTTCTTTTAGTTCTTTAATTGTTGCATACTATGGTCAAATCGAAGCAAAATATTTGCCATCCTTTAATTCTATGCTGATAGCTATAGATTCATAAGAACATTATTTATATGTTGGTACTTTATTTTTGGAACATGGATGGTTTGATGGTATTCGACGATTTTTTTTTTTTTTTTTTTTTTTTTTTTTTTTTTTTTTTTTTTTTTTTGAGGAAGAGAGAGCCTCGATCAAACGGCAGCTTTATATCTTTCGGGCATTTTTGACCACAGTCCCTTAACGGAGATAACGGAAAAGGTGTGGTCAATAATGAATGTTTATATTGGCTGCTTTGACATCGAATGAAAGAAATATTTATTAACTGATTAAAACGCCTCAGGAATGGTACTGAGATTTTTAATTTTTTAAAGACTAGAATCATCGCAGCGGGGAGACCAATCGAAGCTTCGATGAGCATAAAACGAGGTAGGTGGTGACAGTATCCGATGACAATGTTGGGTAAGAGTTGCGAGTGCTCAATGATTAGCAAACCAACATCACTCACTAACCAACCACATGGCAATACAATCCCAAGTATTTTGGGTTGTAAATGCCAGAACTTTTGTTTGCGTTTTGCTTTATTGACTTCCTCATCTATGATTCTTTCATGCAAGGTTAAAGCAAAATGGTTGACGAGAGCGGGATTCGAACCCGCGCCTCCGAAGAGACTGGTGCCTAAAACCAGCGCCTTAGACCACTCGGCCATCTCGCCCAACACGAATGGTCCTTGGCAAGGACACCATCTGTATCATTAATCTGTCACTAAAGGAAAGTTTTGTGTCAACTCGCATGTCACAGCGGTCTGGCTTACTAATCTTCGACAGTATTCCAAAAATGCTGATATCTTTCCCCACCAACATTGTGGCATTAAAAGCAATGGATTGGATTAATAGCGACGAATCTCTGCGCAAAACGAAGGGGGACTTTAGTTTCGTCAAATCAATTTAATACATTTGTAAATATATTTTCTATAGGTTATCTTTATTGGCAGAAATGAAACATGAGGACTCCAATAGTTTGTGCAGAAAAAGAAATGCAGCATCAAAAGCGACAGGTATGGAAATTTTGTGGCATAAGCAAAGTTTGAGCATATCTAATCCCGCAGCAAACTTAATTGAATTTTCTTACGTTATATTTCAATATGCAATATATGCGCAATTTGAGTGTCTATAAATATGTGATTTCAATTAGATAAAGAGGAAAACACAAAATTTCTATAAAATTGCAGAATATTTTATTTCAAATACGTTGAAAAGACGTTTAAATTCGTCTAGGTATTTCATATTTGAGTCGTCATGCTAGCAATAGTGAAATTAACCGATAGCTTTAAAAATAAAATTCACCTCTTAAATAAGATGTGATTAATTAATGCAATTATTTGCTACATGTGTGGGATCACAACGCCGATCGTAAGCAAGTGTTATCGAATCGAAACAAAAAAGTTTTACTCAATATTTCGTATAGCTTTACTTCCTTTACAAATACCTCAAAGAAAGTGGTCGACAATTATAATAGTGCTCGGAGCTCTTATTACATCAAAAAATACATCCTCAAACTCTACCCGACCTTTATCACCCATCCCCAACCTTCAGGTTGCCTTGTTTCCGTTACAGTAAATAGCTCAGTAAATGTGACATATAAATGGCTGATATAAGAAGCTCTCACATATAAATTTTTGTATAACTGTTTGGGTTAGAATGAAAAGGAAATTTTTTTGATCGACTCATAGAAGAGGTCGGTTCTATGGGAAAATATTTTAGAATTTGTTTTTTCCTTATTTTCTAAATATCTATATAGTAGAATAATAACGAAATCAAAAAAGCGCATACCGCGCCAACCTTTTTATTGCCACTTTCGATTTATTTCCCTTCAAAAGAGGTTTGTGGCAGCTGGCGAAATTAGCTACATCTGCTAAATCCTGACTCATTGTTGCGTTCACCACCTGCGGCAAAGTGAAGCGTCAGACCTAGTCTTTATCATCACTTTCCAACTAGATCACTCCTGTCCGTCGAAAGGAGAGGAATTTTTGAGAATATAAAAAATATCTTTGAATATGAAGGATGGGAGCATTTTTCTACATTTTTGACATATAAGTTATTTCTCTAAAATATTTCATTTTTTTTTTTGAAAGGCGCATATTTAACAGATATCTTCATTATATTCTTAGGTCGTCGAGTATAAGGTGGCTAACCGAATTTTGCACGTTATTAAGTTGGTGGATAATAGTTGAGCAGTATAATATTTTTCATTTTTCTCGATAATATTTCCAAACAAATGAATAAGCAAAATTTCCCACTTGTTTCATCTTAGCTCACTCTAATGGAAAATGATAGACAATTTTTACGAATCCGCCCATCATAAATCGTTTGCTTCGCTGATCTCCCCCACTTTTTGCACGATGCTTGTTGCATTAATTAATGTGGCTGCACTGTTCGATCGTCTCGTTCGACGCATTCATTGTTTAATTAGACGTTCATTGTTTTTACCATTATACATTCTAAATTCTAAATAGATTATTGTTTGATATGTCACATATGGTACGTCGATGCAATATAGAATGATCTTCGATGGATTTAAGGAGAATAGACAAAGTAATTGAACTATAATAGCATCTTTATTACGATGAATTCAAATGAGACTTCCTGAAGTCCCTCAAAGATCCGAATGAATTTTTTTGAAAAGAAAAAAAAAACTTTGAAAATTTACGAAAAGATTTTTAAAAATATTCTCAAAGATTTAATAAAATCTTTATCTAGGAAATTAATACTTGATATTTTAGGATAAAAACAACAAATTTTTACATATTGATATTTTAGGATAAAAACAACAAATTTTTACATAAATGATAAATTAATCGTTAGGAGTGCTCTTTGATCAAAAACTTTTTTTTCCAGCAATTAAGCCATCTAACAACTGCGCTAAGCAATCGTCTAATCGAATGATAAGCCCAGAGATCGTGCTTTACTGTTATCTTTAAGGTGTTGCATTTTTTTTTTTCATTAATCGCTGGGAATTGTTGTTAGTCGGTGGGTGATGTTAAGGATCAGTTCACATCTTGTGGTAATTGTATGGCGGTGTTTATTAGATTCTCATTTTCACTTTATTACAAATTTCGTTAGGAATACCCTCATATTATGTACTATAGAGTTTACTGAACACCTTAATTACCTTTTTAATTTACATGTTTTAATTTTAAATATTTTTACTATTATTATTTACTCTTCGAAAAAAAGAGTGATTATTTATTCGAATAAATATTATTTAGCGATTTTTTTTTGCTTCGAAATATTCTATCATAAGCGAATTTTTCGTTCTACTAAATTGTAAGGAAATGCCCAGTTGAAATATTGATTAAATTTTATATAAGTTCAATTCGTAATTCTATTTGTTTTTACCATTCTTATTATGCAAATAGGATATGGCCAACATAAATATGTCTAATTTTATATGAGTTCTGCTATGACAATATCAGTTTTGCAACTATTAATTTACTATTCTCTCCTATTATTCCTTAATAATCGCTATTGTAGCTACCTTCTTCTTCAGGTAAAGAATAGTGTTTTCAAAAAAAAGGAAAATTGTTCCTAGTGTTCTTCAGTAGTTTTTTTTTTTTGCTGTCTATGAAAAAAGATAAGCACCTATCGTATTACATATAAACAAAAAATTGATATAAGTGCATAGAGATGTCTATGATGATGAATAGATAAAAATATTTGGGAGTCACAATCGTTTTTTTTTTCAAACTTTTGTTGGTTGGATTCAATCAACGATATGAAAGAATAGATATATTTCTATTTCAGTTGCGAAGAATGCGCTCTCTTCAAGTGGTTCTATTAACTATTCTCTTTTCTATTGTATATTCATATCTCTATCGAAGGTACTAATGTTGTATTATTTTAGAAACCTTCTCACTATATTTTAGAATATAAAAATGACGTCGGCTGAGTGATATTATCATGAGGGTTTAAATTACTTAAGAACTCATTGGATTATTTTTATTTGATCTTTGAGATGATTTACCTTTTATTCAAAGATTTTATTTAATATAGGTTACTGAGAAAGCCAGTGTGTAAATCCTTAGCTTTCAGCAACTATCCAAAGGATACTCAGGCAGCATTCACCCATATTATGGCTCTTCGAAATGCTTAATGCTCCGACCCCTCCCCCCCCCCCCCTCCCCTCCGCCGAAAGGGAAAAACTTTTAAGGATGAACGAGATGTTTTCTCACATTGCTTATATTTTTACTGATTTTCGAAACTATTTCAAAAGAAAAGAGGAAAAGAGGAGGGGGAAGCGAGAGAAAGAACATTTCAAGGTCATAGTAGAAATAAAAAGATGTTTTTCACCTATGATGTGTCTTAAATCAGGCTGAACTATTTAACAATACAAAATTGTATGATTCATGAATAACTGCAACGATAGAAATGAGGGTTTTGATAGCTTATAGCAAATTACAAGCACATAAAGCAGTATTTCTTTCCTCGAAAAATTCCTTACCGGTCGAAAAAGTTTTTATTTGGAAAAAGTGGAAATTTTCAAGAAAATTTAGAAAAAAAAGGTCGAAATTTTTGGCAACCTCAAACTTTAAATTTAAATTCTATTTGGAGGTTTCCGATAAGTTTTGAAATCTGCCTGTTTTCAGCCTTTTTCAATATTTTTCTGCCAATAATGTCGTTTGCAAAGAAGTGCATAATTGCATCTCACTCTGTCACGTTCCTCGCTTGTTGTTGTTCACTCATGTGGCTAGTGGAGATTATCTATGGAACCGGTTCGAGTACATTTCGTATTTCTACAGTGTTCGAGTCATAATAGGCTCAAGTACCATGGAAATGGAGAATCAAGGTCTCTAAGTGATGAAGAGGGAGGGGATTGTAGTCTAAAAAATTTTAAATAAATCCCGGCTGAAAGAATTTTAAAAATGATATTGCCTAAACGAATCACAATAACTCATACAATAAGGTGTCGAATCCAAATATCGGAGGCAACGTCATCGAAGCCACTAACTTCTTCTTATTTATATCACTGCAATAGAGTTAATATTAAATCTAGATACGGTACTAACTAATACCGTAGCATTTCAGGTTTATAACTTTTTACTATTATTCATTTCCGGGCAGAAAAAAAACTTTTTATAAAAATCTTTCAAATATGCAGACATGTGGACGAGTCAACAATTCAACGTTCGCAAGCCGATTTTGCAGTACAACTATTGCGATCTACGATGCGTGACACTGAATCATCACTAGTACTATCACCGTTCTCGATGGGAATCGTTTTGGCAATAGTAAGTGCTGGAGCAATGAGTAATACACAACAACAGATCAACGTAGCACTCGCCGAAGGTATTATATCACTTCAGTCAAATAGTGATGAAAATTTCAACATGGAATGATCATATTCAGGGTTCACTCCTTATGCTTATGTATTTCTTTACTATTTATACATATATTTTGTGATGTTGGTTCAATCGTTAAATGTAAGCTTAGAAATTAGGGAGATTAAACGTGCATATCTAATGTTGTAAATTCTGAAGAAAAAAAACCAAATTTTTTCCCGATTGTAATGAAAGGGAAGCATAAGTGCGAGAGAAAATTAACGCACATCCCGTAGTATTTTTATTATATTTCTTTTACGAGTAGGCACTTGTTTAAGATTGCTCTCGTGCACTCAGTTTACTTCACTAATCTTATGATCCATCTAAAATTTTGGGTTTCGGTTCATAGACCTATTTTGTTTAAATTGCTTCCTTTCTAGCAGTTGAGCGTCAAAGTAATCTAACATTTAGTTATTTATCCGACGTCCTACTAACTTTGTCGTCAAAGGCAATTTAGCAATGGCACTAAGAATCGTTAGCCTGTAGCATTCAGTATCCGGCAGCAACACTTCCAGTATAATAGTGACCTCAAATTCGAGCAATATAGCTGCAACTTTTCACGTTGAATAATTTTAGGTTTCGAGGCGAATCAAATACAAGAATATTTTATATCACAAGAAAATCGACTCCATAATGAGTCAAATGAAAGTGTATTTCGTTTATCAAATTTAATTATAATTCACCAACGAGACGGATTCGTTCTTAATAAAGCGTTTGTCGATCGTGCAACAAGTGATTATGATGCTCTTATTCGAGATACCGATTGCTCGAACGTTTCGGCTCTCATTAAGGTAAGTGCTGTTTTGAATATTTGCATAAACCTAATTTGCATAATTTACCGAAACAGTTTCTCTCATTAAAATAGTTTCATTAACAAAATTTGATATCTGCGTCCTATCATTCATGGGTAATCAATGCACTTCTTGTACTTTTAAAATAAAACGATTCTGAGAACTGACCACCTGGTTTAAGTGTTCGTAATTTGTATTTGCAGAAATTGTATAGAGTATATATATATATATATATATATATATATATATATATATATATATATATATATATATATATATATATATATATCTTTAGCAATTGTCTTCTAAAATCTGCAAATATTTATACCTTTTAAATTTTCTAATTTCCACTTTCGGCTCTTTATCAAATTTTTATTATTTCTCAACAATGAAAGTTTTGCAATTTCCGTAATATTTCATAGCATCACTATTGTTGACACTTCAATAAATCCATACTTAAAGAAAATTGGCTTTGCTTTCAAAATATTAAGCACTATAATGAGCTATAAAGCGGAAATGAATGCTTACGAGGAAATTCTTTGCGATATGAGAGAAATCAACGTGAATCGAATTGATTTAGAAACAAAATGAGAACGTTTTGCTAACGATTTAGTCGATATTGCTTTTTAAAAAAATACTTTTTATTTTTCTTGCAATTAATAGATCAATGCAATCGTTGCAAAAATAAGCGAGTCGAATGCGTGGATTTGTTGGGTGTTTATTCATTGAATATTTCGATTTTTTTTTCTAAAAACTTTTGATTTCAACTTCAATCCTTTTGAACTTTGATCTTTGAATGAAAACTTCGAAAATTTGAAAATTTTTTGAAGATATGCCAACTTCTTGAAAAAAAACTACTTTTGGTCTGAATACTTGAAAAGTACTGCTCAATACATTCTCCGATATGGGCAAGTTTTATCGCAATTGCAATTCATAGTAATATACAGTTGGTAAAGCATTCAATTTTATTGATTACTCAATTGCATTCTAAACACCTGAATCACCTGAGTTTTCTTCATTAACATCTGAGCATATTCAAGTTTTCCAGGTTGATATGATGCCAATTTGGGCATTCGGTTCATTCCGTTATGCTGAAGATGCACATGTACAATTGCTTGGAATTCCATACAACGATAACGAAACATTTATGTATTTATTTTTGCCACGCGATAGGGATGGTCTTGGAAATGTGATCAATGAAATTACTGGAAAACGCATTTTTACACTCATAAAAAGGTGTAGAATTGTTGATGTTGAGGTTAGAAATATTTTTATTTAGAATTGTTGATGTTGAGGTTAGAAATATTTTTATTCGTTATTTAATTTATTTTAATTTAATTTTATTTTATTTTTTTTCCAATTGAAAAAAAAGACATTTATTTTTCAACATAAAATATATAACATATAATTTTACTTCACTTTATGAATTTGGCACATTTTTAGATCCTCTTTTTTTCTATCGAAATAATTCACTCGCTAGAAAGATGAATCACTGATAGAAGACCATCAATCAATATTTTTTGAAGAAAAAATTCTCATTTTGAAAAAAATTTATCTTCTGGTGATGGGATCACTTAGAGAAACTATGAACTCTGTGGAGTCTCGCATCATTAATCTGTTTGTTGACCATTAACGGTCTTTCTCACTCAACTGACCATCGGTCATTTAGCTTAACAAACCCCATCGTAACGCATAAAACCTTTTTTTTGGTGCAAAAAAGAATTTTCAAAATTGCACCCTATATTCCATATATATTGGGATATCTATGAGAAAATATCTTCTAATGCAAGCACTGAAATGGTGCCTCTATTCAAACACCTATCCTTTAAGTATTTTCACCTACCCCTTCCCCCTATCTTGAATTCAGTTGTATCGCCTATCATATGGTACTTGAGGCATGTGCTATGTCTGCCACCTATTAGATGCGCCATTCCCTCTGAGATAGAGAAATATTTGATGAAGTAATGATGCTAGCACCTTGTTCCCCTCTCTACCCCTCATATTTACGTATATTTGACCTTTCTTTGTCGCTTCTTAGGATTGATGGCTTCACCCACTTTTTTTCCTTATTTCTCTTCTCACCTTGATTACTTAAGTTATGCAACAATAAGAAACGTTTGCAATTTATTGCTTATGTATCGTTTTTTGATTTATATATCCTATTGTTAATTACTTCAATTACCTATACAACCTTATATTTTAGCATATTTCTTATTTTTACTTAATTTTTGGGGTTTTATATTTTGAAAATTTCATTGTAAATATTTCTTTTTCGATTGAATAATTTTAATAAAATCCTTTTTTTTCACACAATAGTTTTCAAGATTTTTGTTACGCTGACGTTTAAATGTTACGGTGAATTCATTTAATAAAATAAATTCTAGGTGGAAATTCCTGTATTTCGAATCGAGAGCAATTTCGATATGAAGGAAGCACTTCTTAAAATGGGCATTAAAGATGCATTTGCATCAAATGCTGATTTTTCGGCTATTTCACAAAGTGATCTCTTTATCTCTGGCATTCTTCATACAACTTTCCTTGAGGTTCAACGGATTTTTTTCTACTCATTCTCTTTAAAATCTCATATGTTTGGCCCTACTTTCTTGGCGAAAAATTTTTTTGAACTCCAGCAAGTTTTTGCTGTTTAAAAAATTTGATTAAATTCATCAAAATTTGCAAGCGAAAGTTTGTTTGAATATGTTTTGGGGTCAATATGGCCAGAATTTTCTCGATGAAGAGTTAATGCGTGGTCAGCTAGCTTCATTCTGTAGTGAAACTTGGAACATAGAAAATTTTCATCACTGCAGGAAATTTTATTTGCAGCATAAAAATTCCATATATGTATATCTTCAAGAAAAATTCAGCTCATCTTAATAGATTCATTTTTGCAATGCATTTGCAACAACCCGAAATTTCCCCTAAACTCGTAGAAATTGTCTCTTATATCAAAAAAAATAAAAATAAAAAAATAAAAAAAAAGTAGTATTTTATTCATTAAAGGTGAGTGAGAACGGGACCGAAGCATCGGATGTGCCTAGGCCAAATCCTCGTCCTCTGCAACGAATGCTTTGGCAAGGTGGTCATATTAAATTTATTGCCGATCATCCATTTTTATTCGCTATTCTCAGAGATGATATTGTATTGTTTATTGGCCGCTATACTTGAAACGTCATCGGAGAAAACGAATTTTTGTTGCTACGACTCGTTCGTATTATCGCTTAGCGGTAATATTACCGGAATCACCGCTAATTATTATGAATACCTAAAAGTTGGTGGAAATGAGATAGATTAGTGGTAATATTACCAGAATTACCGTTAATTATTAATAATACTTGATGGAAATGAGATAAAGTTGTTGAAAAGGTTTAGGCACATATCCTTTCCGCACTCATAGCAATAATTACTAATACGCTTAGAAAAGGTTTGATGAGTCTTGGGGGTAGGGGGATGTCAAAAATTTTAAATTTTTTCATGCCTCTTATCGTAGATTTTTTATCAACAAATTTAAAGAATTTTATTTATGATTTTCTAGTAACTCGAATATACTTATCGTTAAATGATAAAAATTTCTACGTCATATTAGATAGCGAAACTGAATTAAACCTATATGAAATTAATATTTATTGTTTGTTTAATTTTACTTCCTCAATGGAGATAACTTTTATATCTTCTCAATGACGCTTTCATTCGTCAATCGCACCGCATACGGATAAAACTGTTCACTTTATTAATACGTTGAAATTATCCCTGTTCCATTTTTTTTCTAAACATTTATGGCTTTTAAATAAATGATTATGCAACCTGTATTTCCCAATTTTTGTAATAAAACCCCCTCCCCCTCTCCCTTCGCATTCTCTGACAAACCTAAATCACGGATGCGGTTAAATCTCGGAAATTGCCGAATCTCAAGTTGCTTATGGGATGAGAGGAAAGAAAGGACTATTAAAGACGGCCTATAAAATAAACTTAATAACTTAACAAGTAAATAAACTTAACAAGTTCTTAGAAGAAAAACGGCAAAAGCGCAAAAGCGCCGAATTGCGTCGATATTGAAGATAAGGCCTTCGGATTTCGAAAAAAAAAAACTCCAACAAGTGAAGATAGACTGGCACATTTTAATACCCAAATTTCTACCTCTTTTTCCAATGCCAACATGTTCCGGAAATGTGGAGTGAGATATAGACAGTTGGCTGTCTGTAAAGAATAGGATTCTTCCAAACCTATTAACTGCTGAACATGTTTTTTTTTGATTTTTAAAAATAACTGCAAAATACCTTTATGTCCAGGCACATGAACTGACCGTGGCAATGGTTCCAGACTAGTCAATATAAATTCCACAGTTATCATTTCAAAACTTGGCGCTTTCAGATTATCATTTAATCGCATGAGTGAAAATAAATAAAGAAATTATAGGATTTTTTTTAGATGAGAAATCCTCTTGAATTTTATTAATAAGCTCATCTTTCTTATTTAAAAAAAAAGAAAGAAAAAGATTCAAACATATGGTGAGAGAAAAAGGAAATTGAAAATGCAACAGTGATAAGCTGAAATAAAAATAAAACTACTATGTTCCATGATAAGCTGAAATAAAAATAAAACTACTATGTTCCACTTATATCGTTACCATTAATCACTTATAGGACGGAAGTATATTATATTCATATTTAAATATTGGATAATACTAAATATTTTTTTATTGTGCAATAAACAACTCTTCGTAAATATAAAAATTTAGAAAATTGATGTATATATCAATAAATTTTAAATCGACAACAAAAATACAAATATCGACAATTCATTTATGTAGATGAGATAATCATTACTATTAATTAATACTTCAATAACTAAATAATAGATGAAGTATTTCATCGAATTATTTCACTCCAATAAAATCACTTGATTTTTTCAGAGTTATAAAAGCTTTATTATTTAAGACTAGAATAAAAATTGCAAATCTATTGCTATAAAAAAACAACCCCTACAACTATACCGTCTTGGTAATCTAATTATTTTTTGAACAAAAACAATCCGGCATATTCGTTTCCGGAATTTAAAATCTAGAAATCTAGAAATCAAGTATTAAATATCTAGGTCAAATTAAAGCGATACAATTTTTGGAATGTTTACTAGTCATTGATGGGTTAATTAATATGCTGATTTTACTCAGCATTACTCACGAATAAATATAATAAACTCAATCAGGACATGCAAATAAAATAGCATAAATAGGCACCTTTACATCGACAATGGCAGATATTCCAATAAACATAATCAATAATATCAGCTGAAAAACAATTTAACATAGATTTACTCTCAAAGCTCTATATTGCAAATAAAGAGGAAATAATAAAATAAAGAAAACTAAAGCGATATTATACGAAATGAATGTTTAAAGATGATATAAAATTTAATAATGTACATAAATTATATGTAATTAACACAGTGTAACGATCAAAAATTATCACATGAACATTCGTTAATATAGATAGTCAAATAATACAATCGATGCTATGTCATATCATGTATATTTTAATTAACAATAAAGAGAATAAAAAACATTCAACATCACATATTTTCCAATCGTTATATAAACGTATCGCTTTATCTCAACTCATCAATTCCATAATTTAGTCCTCATTCTTCATCTATCACCGTTCCCATTCTTATCAACTATTCCCTCGAATTCAACTCCGTCCCTTCTCTCGGATGCAATGCAAGATGGAGGAATCATGGAATATATGAAAGCTTAGATTCCTTAAAAGCATCTAAATACTCAAAACATTTAAAATTCAAAAGATTTGAATCAATTAAAATTTTTATGCTCAGAGAAAAGAAAGAAATTGCTACAGTGAATAAAAATGATTAAAGCGATAGTGAAAAACAATTTAACTCACGATGAAATCATAGGAAAATTTAAAGAAAAAAAAACTTTTCCAGTTTATATGCGATATTATGGAATTATATAGCTTCCGCTCTTTCATTAAAACATTTTTTTTTCCTTTGGATATTAATTTTTCTGCTAATTATTGCTGAATGAGGTCAATTTTTGATGAAGAAAACGAAGAGGATAAATTGAATAGCTAACATATATTGATTCATTAATGCAGCAAATGAGTAAATCCATAAAAAAAGGATATTTTTATATCACTTGGTGGATTTTATTAGACGTGAACAACTATCAGAATGTGATCATCAAAGGAAAAAGAAAACTTGAGATAAGCAGATAAACGGACGGAAGTCGAGATGAGTGTAACGTTTCCGCTTTCTACCTAATAATAAAGGCAGAATATGACAATAGTTTCTCGAAGCTATCGAAAGAGTAATATTAAAATATCACTCAAAGAAACGAACAATATCAAACATTTCCCCTTTCATACTCTGCCACTCTTCAATCAATAAAAATTGCACCTATCTTATGATAATAGCCAGGCAAGAATGCTGAACGAAAGTAAGGACCTATGAATCGAAAAAAGTTTAAATATTATAGATTAGAGAATCATTGAAAAAAGAAAATAATAGGAAAACATTCTTTTAAAAAAATATAAAAATCAAGCTCTTCAAAATGATGAAAAATGAACAAAAAAAGAGGAACTTGGAATAATCCTGCAGTGAAATTTAAAGAAAAAAGATTAAGAGAACAAGTTATGAACACCCGAAAAAGCAACACTTCTTTCAATAAATTCCATTTCCTTCTCAAAAATTGCATCACTAATCCTTTTTTGTAGACGAACACCATCGACTGGTGAGACTTGATAGATGAACCGCAATTTCGTTTCAACTGTTCGAGCTGAAAATGAGTGAAATAACTTACATTTCTTCGCGATCATTACTCTACAGTACTACAGTAACTTAGTGCTACAGTAACACATTGACAGTATTATAGTATGTGTACTACACTAGCCAAGTGAAATTAAAAAGCAACACAAACTTTCCCATTGACTTACCTTTTGATAACTAAATATATAACGGGTAACCTAGTGGCTTTAATAAAAAAAGGTGACTGGCTATGGCATAACTCGATAGGAAAAGGAAAGGGATGGTTGTGGCAACAACTGCCTCCAGAATTTCAACAGGTAATTTTTAGCACCTGAATTACAATTCCATTCATGAAACATAATGGGAAAGGCTATTTCTCTGATGCTATAAATCAGTTTGATACTAATTTTTTTGTTGGAAATAAACGACTGTGGAAAAAAAATTGAAAAAAATACAACACATTTATATTTCAACTTAGAATTGTTACGGTGTAATTACTGAAATAGTGGCATTAGTTCATCTAAAAATGAAATACACAAATTTTGCAACATTACCAAAATGAGTGAATTGATCATCGGCTTCCATCTTCGGTAATAAGAGTTGTTGCGCTAGCAAATTACTATTATCCATAGTTCTTTTTCCTGGTGGTTGTATATCAAGAGTGAAAAGATCGTTTGTCGATGGACTATCGAGGGGACGTTTCCGCTCGGTGATCGTTGATTTACCTTCCGATTGTGTATCGGAAAGTCTATCAGTTTCCGAATTTGGTTCAATAGTTTCAACATTATCTCTAGCTAATGCTTGTAGACTCTCGAGTGCACTAGCCAAGGAAATCGTCGAAACGGTCGCCGTTGCAGTAAGCGTTGGTTTTGTATCAGCGCATTCATCTTTCATCGTTAATGATATTTCGTGAAATGGTGTATTCGGATGGGAATAGGAATGTGACATTTGCGCCTGGGATGCTTCATATATTGATGAGATCGATAGCGATGTGCTAGAAATAAATTCTACTTATTGAGGATAAAATTATGGATTTTTTTTTGGAGAATTTTTCCTAAATAATTACTCGAGCGAAAAAATTTTTTCCGGTTGAAAAAAATTTTTTTCTAGACAATTGCCTAATTTAGGAAGCCTGAGATTTCACTTAAGTGAGCATCAGATGTATTAGGTTCCTAGAGATAAATTACGATAGTGAACGTTTAAATTCAAATAATTTACAGCTGCTCCTAAAGTCAACATTTTTATCTAAGATAAGCATCCACTATATCACTTCTAATGATGTTGATAGGTAATCAATAATTTCATACTAACCGTACTCTAAATATACTGTATCGCGTTATACTATGATGTATTTACTGTATTAACTACACAAACTACAAATATAGCTGCATTATGCTGTTAGTGATTACATAGACGTAGAGAATTGCTCTTGATAAATGCATCGGTAAAATTTTCGCGATAAAATATATCGTCTTTGATTTCAAATTATTTCGATCTCTGAGTTAAAATAAGATTTACAATATTAAAATATTAATCATTGATTAGTATTTATTGCAATTTCTTTGGAAAGTTTTTTTTCAAAAATTTTGTATCCCCCAACAATTTAAGCATTCTTTTTTCAACGTAAATAATTGCGATGAACATCTAAATATTTTATTGGTTATTTGCTAATAAATTATAATTCGATATTTTATTGGTTATTTGCTAATAAATTATAATTCGATATAGAAAATATTATAATCTTAATAAAG
This sequence comes from Baylisascaris schroederi, assembly GCA_006503575.1. Lineage (NCBI taxonomy): Eukaryota > Metazoa > Nematoda > Chromadorea > Rhabditida > Ascarididae > Baylisascaris > Baylisascaris schroederi. The sequence continues at coordinate 180,875 of QEWY01000165.1, read as the reverse complement.
AAATAATATAAAAATTACTCTGTCCAATATGAGGAATCCTTATTGAAATCGACACTATCGAGAAAGAGTAAATGTTCATAAAAACGCCATTGATCTTTGCCTGTTCGTTTAGCTCGTCGAAATTGATCACGAAGCATATTCCATTGTCTCAGCAATTCATTTTCTAAAAATTATTTAGATTATAGCTGTGAGAAGAAATGATTAATAAGCCGGAATAGGACTCTCACCAAAGTGAATCTACATATTCCATTAATGTCTACCTGGTAGGCTAAGCATCCCTTACTTCTTGATGGCATGGACTTCTACAAGTGGATCAATTCCGTCTATACAAAAAAAAATCTCCAAAGACCAAAGATCACATCTTTGGTTGGCCAACAAACCGCTTGTATTGGAAGGAAAATAATGAACACCAAATGTGAATAGTGTTTGTATGATTTGAAAAACAATTACATCTTGCAATACTCAAAGATTATGTATGGATATATTCGTGAAATGCTCCACATTTGAAGTGAACTTTTTGAATAACAAAGATAAAATATGGATCGATAAAGTTTACTATGCAAGTGTTCAAACAAATCTAATAAGATGACTGATGTCGTTTTACATTCTCAATCCCTTCCCTTCGCTTATTTTACAACTGAAATTAGTACATCAAAGTAGAGGGAGGGAAACTGCTAGAAACCCTCGAAAATAAGAAGAAAAAGCATTCAAAAGTACCATAGATAATGTCTTGCTCTCAGCCGCTGCCATTGCCAACGTTTTGCTATCAACGGCAAAGCACGATTCCGCAATCATTGAATCCTTCGTCGGAAGACAGTTGTTGCTGTCAGTCGCTGCCATTGCTACCGTTTTGCCGTCAACGATAAAAGACGATTCTGCAATCACTGAATCCTTCATCGGAAGACAGTTGTTGCTCTCAGCCGCTGACATTGCTACTGTTTTGCCGTCAACGGTAAAACACGATTCCGCAAGCACTGAATCCTTCATCGGAAGGCAGTTGTTGTTCTCAGCCGCTGCCATTGCTACCGTTTTGCCGTCAACGGTAAAACACGATTCTGCAATCACTGAATCCTTCATCGGAAGACAGTTGTTGTCCATATTCAAGTGAACCTGAAAAATATGGCTGAACTCCATTCTGATCCAACGATAGAATGATTGCTCGCAGAGGAAGGATTGAACGGGATTCGATTCCAGGTAACTGGAATCTTTGAAAGGTAAATAACTCAAAATATCCTGGGAATGGGATTTTCGATTTTTTTTTTTTTTAGAAAAGTCAACATGACCGATTAAGTAGATGCTGAAAACATCTAGTTTTTACTTTCGATCTTTTGTTTAGTACTGGACTAGACCACACTCAACTGTTGGTTCGATCCTATTCCCAGCTTGGTTTCAGGGGCATTGGCATCGATCCGCACATGCCCTATGTTCCATTGTTTCGCTGGAAAGTAGGCATTGTCTATTTTAACTAGGAATAAAATCTCATCGAGACCACACAAAGAAGCCAACCTTGACACAGTAAACAAGTAACGAAATCAATGGCATCAAGATCGATGGCACTCAAATCACTCGCAATAAACCAATAAAAGATTTTAATATATGGGAAGATCGAAACCACTCATTGGTAAAATCAAGAGGTTAGTATAAACATTTCCAAGGAAGCCAAACCATCGATCCATCAAAATGTTTCAACACAACAGATTAAAAGTATTTCGTTGTTAAAGCCATACCATTTCTATTAATAAAGAACCTCTTTGGCGAAATTTGCATATTGCTTATGACTGTAATTCCCAATAATATGTATATTCCTGGTAACTCAAGTATTTGCATAAATTTTCAAATATTCTCATAAAAAAAGATACGATGCGTCTAGTTAAATGATTTAAACTTAGAAAAATGCTAAAATTTTGAAAAAAATTTAACTGTTTTCTGCATAATTTTACGATGCTTATACAAATATGATTAATTATTAATTCAGTTATGTATTCTGTTAGAGATAGAAAATATTGAAAAGGTGAAGAAATTCAATAGTAAAGGCAATGCGATTTTCTTTAAATAGAATTTTCCATTAATTTCTATTAAAAATAGAATTTTCGAGATTTTTTTCCAACGGCTTTTAGAGAAATTTTCTATCCTTCACTAAGGGGCAAGAAGAACCAAGCTATACAACTAATATGGTGAATATATAAATGAATACATAAAATATCTTTCTTTGTGTGAAAATTGCACTCTCTTATTGAAAATCGTAATGAATTATAAATTAATATAATCCATCTAAAAGGGGATTTATTGCCTATCTTTCTTTATCATTTTATTTTTCGTAAAATTGATATGAGGAAATACCTACTTAAGCTATATTAATAATATGAATAAACACTTGGATAAGTTTCAAAAATAATATCGTTAAACATGTTCTCAAATTATATCCTTCAACTTATCAAATTGTATGTTTATTTGCCCTCTAATCTATGGATATATATATATAGTGGCAACGGTCGTTCGATAGCTATGTTATTAAGTGATCAAGTGATATATATATATATATATAATTCCAGGTTCTTTCCTTTTTTAAGAGAAGAAGGGAGGTTTAACGGAACTATGTTTTTTCTTTACTATGAGAAGAGGGTGGCTGTTGTTGTTATTATTCTTGATATTAAACAAATAGAGATACCTGCCATATCAACTCGTAAGTGATGCAATTTTACCAATCCGTTTCACAAGTTTGCAACAAAAAATAAATAAAAATGTGTTCATAGTTTCATTAATCTGAAGTGCACAAACAAATATCTTATAGATTCGTTGTTCTCTGATACAATCGATGTGAAATATAAATTTCACATGCATAAATTCTCTGCAAATATTTTGGCATCTTCAAATATTTACAACTGCAATTAAAGTTGAGAAATCATCGTGAAATATGATAATAAGAGTTAGTGAAAATATTGCTGATGATAATATAAATAAAAACATCATATTTTGTAGCTTTGATGATTCTTCAATTTAAAACCTCAGGTAGACAAGCAGACAGACATATATGCACACCAATACGACATCATCATAGTGCAGCACTTTTACAAAGCAAATTTGCAAATGCCCATAATGAGTGGATTAAGCATAGTACAGCAGTTAGTGCAATATGCGTTTTTTTGCATTCCGCTTATTAGACCAGCCAATTTTATATGTTACCAATTAATGATAAATATACAAAATTCAAATGATTCACTCGCGCATTTATGAAATCTCCCAGAAAATATCTATTTTTCTTTAAAGTGACAGAAGTGCAATGCATCAGAAACCAGTATAAAATGCAAACAATTTTCTTCACATCTTTGCATCCAGGACTGCTTCAGGATTTGGTGAATCAACAAGGAAGATGATATGGAATTTATGGAATGTATAGTACTCAGAAAATTTTTTATTTCTAAATTCAGGGACTTAAAAGTGCAAATACCAGGCAGATAGACAAGCACATATAAACTAACAAATAAGCGCAAATATGACGTCACCATATTGTGGTTTTGCAAAACCAGTTTGCAAGAGGTTTGAAATGTGGGCCAGTTCACTCAATTTGAAGAAATATAAAAATATGGAATACCGCATTCTTAACTTAACTATTCAAGTGTACCTGCAGGTTTTTTTTTTTTGCAAAGGTTGGTTTTTTTAAGACCCTGCCGGTGCAAAACGGAAAACAGGCTGGTTGAAGATGCACGTAAACCTGGCAAGGAACCTTTTGTCTAATATTTCATTTCAAAGCTGATGGATCAACTCGAAAGGTTGTTTCAGAAGGTTTCCCAACCTGTACATTATGTGGTGTAAACTTCACCTCGTTGGCTTCATTTGTTCTCGAGTTGCAACTACCACATAGTGTGAGAGATAAACACAAGTGCAAATACACCCACATATATATGCGCACAGGCATGACGTCATCATAATATGCTTGCAAATTTCAAATTGCAAAAGTGCATAGTATTGCAAATACTCTCTTGTTCTACATTTTAATCAAATAATGAATCGTTTTGAAAACATTTGAATGCTTCAGATTTCAGAGATGATATTGGATATTCGTTAAGTGCCGAAAATACCTTTATAAGAGGGGAAAATCCGTAAACTAAAGGCGGGGATAAGATATATCAAGGTCATCTGGAATCGGTGGAAGAGAAAAGAGTTGGTTTATATTGGGATCGGTGGAAAAGCGATGACAGAATGAGGACATATGCCATACTTAATTTTCAAACAAAGAAAATAAACAAAAGAATTGAAATAATTTTCTGTAGTCCGATGAAATCAGTTTGATGTTGATGGCAGAAAAATTTGCGAGAAACAGAAAATTTTTGACTTATTGAAAAAAAAATTCTGAGAAAATATTTTTGAAGAGACTTCCAACTAATCTAGTAGAAATAATCAAAACTTCTACCAATACTGCTTTCTCATCGTAGAGGTGTGAAAAAAACCTGTCAGGTCGTAATTAAAGGATAGGTATTGTTTAGATGGTGTGATAGAGGTATTTTAAACATGTGCTAATGACTTTTGCATATATTGTGGATTTATTTTTTTTTTAAAAAAAGAGCAAAAAACGATTGGGAAAGTTCTAAGGTTTGTAGACTATCATAAGATATATGCTACTTTGTTGATACTTTCAAGCTCGTTGTCTTCGTGCTTAACTCAATGCCTAGCCAAATCCCTTCCCCCATCTGGGCCTGTAGGACAATCCACAATATGGTCTAGACAGAAATATCTTCCCTTTTAAACTATAAAATATAAAGATCGTCAGAACAGGATTGTTCACCGCATTAATATTTATGACTTTCCTTATTCCTTCATCGTTTTTGCCTCGAAATTGATCTACTTTCTTAACATTATAGAAAATCGACTATAACGCTTATTGCTAACAAACATTAAGCTTGATCAGTTCACCAACAGGCTCTAAGCAAAATTGCGTGCATCATAGTGGATGGCTTGTCCGATTTTATCGTTTTGTTGTTATACTTCTTATTGCACTTGCAATTTTGTAGTTGAAAATACTATCTAATAGCAATAATACGTCTGCGTGCAGGTATATATCCACCTGTTGATTAGATGGTCACAAATCGGAAACTACTAAAATTTGGAATTAGGCGATTTGTTAGGTGTAATATAGAGTGACCTCATGTAGTATCTCTAACGTTGATCCACTAATTTCTGAATAATTAGCATATATATTATTGCTTAGCTAAATTATGAAAATTGACTAGCCAGATGGATGAAATGCAAAAAAAAAAAAAAATGCATTCTATATGAATTTCTTTGCAATATTTCTTCATTTATTTTTTTACTGTTGTAATATTTTCGAATAAATATTCTATAAATATAATTGGTGAAGTGTCATATGGTTTTAGGATTACTCATCCGATATCAATACAAATGAGATATTGAATTTCGAATATTTCAAGAAATAAAAATTGTCAAGTAAATAAATTTTTAAGTTTATATTATTTCACAAATCATCACCTTTCTAGTACATCTTCCAAAAATTTGCATAATATAAATGCAATTTTTATTTGATAATATTGAAATTCGAAAAATAATAATTTTAATTCCGATATAAACGTAATCGTATCCTGAAAATATAACGACTAATGAGTAAAACTTAAATTTTCATAAGTGTCAATAATAGTATGAGATTAAAAGCAAAGATCGCTCTTTAGCTTTGCAATACGGATTTCTCTCCTTGCTTAAGCATTGAATTTATTAGGACATAGTTAGTGAGGTAATCGTAAAATCAAATAAGTTGTGGGATTAATGCAATACAGAATGCTTTCTCTTATTGTATATGTAATCGTATTGCAATTCATTGTGGAATATTACATTCTATATTGCACATGCAATTCATATGCCGTCTTTATCTATAAAACTGAATACTTTGAAATGGAGAAAAATATATGAGTGATTTTATTTTATTTTTTATTTTTTG
>QEWY01000165.1:161963-174581 GCA_006503575.1 Baylisascaris schroederi | reverse complement strand
GAACTTTTACCTTTCGAATAAGTAGGTGCTTAGCGATGGAGTTTTGCTTTAACTTCTGAGTATTGATTACTTCCCACTAGAGAAAATCTGTTTGCTAGAAACAGGAACAAAAGCGTTGGCAATGTTTTTCTTAGCTAAGCATAATCTAGATAGAATGATATAATTTTCTATTAAATTGGTAAGTTAAAAACTTCCCAAATGTGTAAGGTATGCCCATCTTTCGTGACATTTTTCCACCTCTATTACCGCAAAGTAGAAAACATTTCTATTTGCAGTGACTGAAATCATTTGGAAGGGAAATTTCTTAATTTCATAAAATCAAGTAGGTATTTTCAAATAACTCATGTTTAATCTTTGATAATCATATTTCCGAACATACAGCATTTATTTATTTGTTTATTTTTTTTGGAAATAATAAAAATAAAAATAAATTTTTTCTGACGAATGTTGATTATTTGAGTAATATACGTTATGCATATGATTTTATGCGATTACGAAATGGATTGCGAAATATATGTGTAGCTTTTTTCTTTTATATCATTGCATCATCATAAGTTTGGACTATTTTAAGCATTTTATGAGTTGAAATCGAATTAACTTTTATAAAGCTTTTAAATTTGAGTGAAAATTTTCGTAAAACTCCTAAGAAACCCCCCCCCTTCTTTTATGAAAAGGGGGAGGATGGCGGAATGGTGCGAGAAAGATATTTAAATACTACGATTTCCTACTTTAATTATACCAGTGAAGTAGTTAAAAAGTTAGATTTTAAGAAGCATATTATCATAAAAAGACGGCCGCATATTTAAGTATTTCATCGCAGTCCACTTAAAAAATTTACAAAGCCTTCTATACAATCGTTCATCAACCTGTCTTCATGGCAGATACCGCCGAAGTGGAATTCATTTCATCCTTTCCAGTGATTCATACGCAAAAAGAAAAAAAGTTAGTAATTAACTATTTAAGAGAAATTGCAAGTTTTTAACTGGCTATAATTGGAGTCGTTAATGGCCATATTTCCTTAAAATACTCAAAAATGCTTTGGTCTTTTTTTCTTTCTCTGAGGTACGTACGTAAATTAAAAGGTTTACTCATTTTTCACTTCATCAATCTGAGATTCTAGACGGTCATTTAAGGTTATAGTCTAGTAAGCGCACAATTGGGGGCAAAGAATCGGCTGTCTCGTTTCGTTTTATTTCTTCATATATTTAGCTTTTCAAAATATAATTTATTTTTAATAACTTTTTATATCTCTATATATGTAACTTCTAATATACTTGTTAAAATATCTCATCGTACAGCGAGATGTTCACTTCAAAAAAGGCAATCTCAAAAATATTGCTTCATCTTTTATAGCTTGTTTCATTCATGTCTTATAAGTTTCCTTTTGCACCTTTGGAGTTTTCTCTTCAACAATTTCATACATTCATATATCCAATTTTTTTTGATAAAACTTATTTTGCATATAGTGATAGTCTTGACAATATTTTTTGCATATTTTTATTATTGTTTTCTTTTATATTTGATATCATCATTGTTTTACTACTTCATTTATTATTTTACTTTGTCCTTGTACCATATCGTATTTGGCATAATTTATTATGCAAATTTTTATGCAAATTTTTTCAGCGGTGACGTGATACTTGAAGTAAAAAAGAATGGCTCCCAACGGAATCGACGAATCAATAAAACAATCGCTTAAAGCAATTCCACTGATGAAGACAAAAGCGGGTCCAAGAGATGGTGATCTTTGGATTCAGGTGCGATTTGTTCTTTTCTTTAAATGATTCTACCCATGACATGCAACTAACCCTACCGTATGGCTCGAAATAAAACCACCAGAAAGTTTTTGGCAAGTTTCCTGCACACGATTGTAAAAACTATCACTAGTTTCTAACTAATTATAGAAAAAGAAGTATATATTATATATACTTATTATCAAATTCTAACTTTATAAATTGAATTAACTTCTTTTAATTTTTAGTGAATTCATTTCTTTCCGAATATTTAAACTAAGTGGAACTTTCTTCCAATTATTTTTGAAATTTCGGATATTTCAAAAATTTTATTGCAATTATTCGATTGAATTTCAGCGATTAAAAGAGGAATATGAGGCACTTATCACATTTATAAGCAATAATAAGATGGCCGATACGGATTGGTTTCGTCTTGAGAGTAATAGCGATGGAACGAAATGGTTTGGCAAATGTTGGCATTATCACAATATGCTTAGGTTCGTTTTTTTGTCCATTTTCGTAAATTTCTTAACTCATTTTTGGCTTCGGTAAAATACGGTCGTGGCGACAGCTGAGAATGGATTTGACCCATACCATAATGCTTGATTAACCGGGAAGCCGATTTTAAACGGAAAAGTTTTCATGTTAAATGTACAAAGTTGATATAATTGCAATCGTCCGAAAGAATTATAAATTCTAGAATTTTTATAAAACATCGCCAACTCTTGTGAGTATAAGTAAATTTGCCATTAAATCTTTCGGTGAAATCGCTGAAGGTCGGATTTTTTTATTTTTATTTTTAGAAATTATTTTAAAAAACTTTCTCAGTGATCACAGTTTGTCTTCTAGTATATGTTTGTTGAATTATTAGGCAAATTATTGTGTTATTTGAGGAATTTTTTATTATTATTTTTGTTTATTTTGCTCTCTTTGAAAGTATAAATGCTGCATCTATCAATAAAATTACATGTTTCTATTAAATTGTAACCATTATATCCATGTTTTATTGACTCTTATTATTTCAGATATGAATTTGATGTAGAATTCGATATTCCAGTTACCTATCCAACAACGGCACCTGAAATTGCATTACCAGAACTCGATGGAAAAACCGCTAAAATGTACAGGTGGGACATTGAGACATTGTCTTCTCATTTGTTCATTTTTCGTTGAAGAAATTTTTTGTTTTATTCATTGGAGGTTGTTGGATTTGCCTTTATGTAAACATCAACTTTTCGAAGATATTCGATTATGGAATCGAACTAAAAATTTATGTGGGAATTCGTCTTTAGTTGTTGATTATAATTTTCAGGCATGATCATGATCACTTCTGCATTATATATCGTAGTTTCATTTCCTTTGAGTTAAAGTTTTAAAACTAGTCTTAGAAAAGTATTTTATTTGTGAACTTAATTATTTACAATTTTCACAGAAAAGATATTATTTAAACTAGAGATGTAACGAGTATCGTTGAATTTGGCAACATTTCAACTTTGTCGATGCGTTTCCCATTACCCTACTATGAGTAAACAATGGGCAAGAAATAGTAGAGTAGAAGTTTGCTCCTTTCAAACCTAATAAAATTTTTAGCTATCTCTTGAATTTGAATACAGAATGACATCATCGTCCATCGATGCAATGGAAGTTTGCCAAATTTTTTTTTGCAGAGGAGGAAAGATCTGTCTTTCTGATCACTTCAAGCCGCTTTGGGCACGAAATGTTCCCAAGTTTGGTATCGCACAAGCATTTTCGTTAGGATTGGGACCGTGGTTGGCTGCCGAAATTCCTGACCTGGTTGCTAGAGGAGTAATTCAACCGAAATCTGTATGAATTTATGATGGCTGATGAAGATATTGTGGTACTTTTATGTTTTATTTTTGAATGGTTATTGTTAAATGTATTTTGCAACTGCATCGCTGAATTATAGACAATTTTTATATTTCATTCGCAGTGGACTGGAGGAAGATTTCGTTCGAAGAAACTTTTGATTTATGAGTTTAAGTAATCAGAAACTGGTGAGGCCTTAGTCAATGATATTTTTTCTCCGTAATTTTTACTATTCTTTTTCATTCCCACTAAAATTTCTGTGTATTTTTAAAAAAATATTTTTATCTGTTTAAATAGAAATTTCTCATTTTTTAAGTAAAAACGTTGATTTCATCGGAAACTTTCTTTAGACAATGATTGCTTCTATTGGATCATTTCTAAATTTTATATGGCTAAAATTTAAGCAGTAATATTTAAAATATATTCATATGTTTATAAATATGAGATATATTTACAATGGTCACTTTTTTAGGATTTTTTTTTTCAAATTAGCATTTGAATGAGAAATAAGAAAATTAAACATTTCCTAATAATTGTGCAAGTTGTATTTGCGTTTGTTTTTATTTTTTCTTTTATCAATTCCCTTCCGCAACTAAATTTTTTCGGTTTTTCTCATTATTTTTTTTTCTATGCCTTATTTAATGGAAATGCGCTTTTTTTGTATTTCATATATGAACCGGTTTTATGGCGATGAATTTCATCGTGAATGTTTTCGACATTATTGTATACTATTTGCAAGAAGAGGAAAAGTTTTTCTATAGTTAGTGAGTCGACTCTTTTATCGTATTTTATTATCTTTGATGGTATATGATTATATAGCATTGAAATATTCCATAATTTAATTCAATTTATATCCATTTCATCTATTGATGATTTTCTTAATTCACTTCCTTCATGATGTGTGATGAAGGATTGGGGTGAGGGAGGGGAAGGGGAGGGGGAGGCGTAGCCTTCATAATAAAACAGTTGTTTGTAGACCTCTCGATTCGATCATTTCAACCGCCATTGTTTAAAGAAGCATTAGGTGTATGTGTGTTGGCGCAGTAAAAGTCAATATTTGTGTCACGTTGTTATTGCAGGTATGATATTGTACGTACTCAACAGTATCATATATTATCATCAATGATAAAGGGATTGTGATCAATCATAAGCGTGATATACTTCAATTACAATTATGGGTAACTGTTGAAATTATTTTACATGGAAATTTGGTTATTATTAATGGTGGTCATTTCCAATTCAATATAGTTGTGGACGAAACTATCGAAGAATTGCAGCGGTTGATTGAAACATTTAACTCAAGGAAGGCTAGGTGTTATCTTCGGATAGCTATTTGAAATAGAAATTAAATATTCGTTTTTCTGCTGAGAATAATTATTGACAACCAGGTGGTGCTAGGCACGAAGCCAACGAAACAATCGGAGTTCGGAGTCGATGAAGTCGTTGCTGAAAAAAAAAAAAATGGCTTGTTTACATGAACATGAGATGTATTTCGCTGCAATTCTGTGGCTGCTGTTGCGTTTTATGGGTGTGTGGGTGTATGTGCGTTTCATTGCCTTTATTACCACCTGTTGTTTCGCCACACCTTGCAATTCTTTCCTCTTTATTGCTTTTATGTTTTTCATTTATTTGCGGTAAATACTGGTTGAAAAAAAAAACGAGGGGAAAATACCCCCAAAATGCAGGTATTATCTCAAAAAGAAAGGTAATACTATATGGAGAGAAAGAAGGTGGGTGGTATTCTACGGTTGAATTTTTAATAAAATTGCTGAACGTTTCCACTGAGTAAAATTTATGCAATATTCTTACGTTTATATTATGTTTTCACATTCTTTACGTGGCTAAATTTTGCGGGAATATTATAGATTTTTTTTCTCCTTCAGAGTGAAAATATTATCACTATCTCACTTTTTCCTGACCTCTTTTTTTTTTGTGCAGTTTTTGGTATTTATTATGATGGATTTATAGAAAATAGGCCGAAAAATTTTTTTATTCATTATATTGGAAATAAAATTATTCAGTATATGGTTGTGTTGTTCTCATGCTACTTTCCAATATAGCATTCACAAAATTTGCATATTATTTTTGCATCTTCCGATTCAAGCTGTTCTTCCAAGTTTATTATTCACGTTTCGATATTCACATATTTAGCAGCCATCTTTCGATATTTTTGCCACTGGTTGAGAAACCAAGCTAAGTTGGTGTAATCTGATATAACAGTTCGGGTGAGATGCTCTAAGAAGTTCTTTAAGTTTTAAACCTAAATAAGGCAGGCCAACTTGTGAATCGAATTTTCTGAGCCTTAGTCTGGTAGAAAATTTACCTCGTCTCTTTAAAAGGTTTTCTTTTTGATAAAAGATGCCGATGCAGGTGACGAATTCGACCAGTTTACAAGCTCTGACTCATCGTTTTCTTTGCCCAACTGTCTGATGGCTCTAATGAGTCGACTTTCCTGTTACTTCTCGTTCGGCAAACTGACTGAATCGTTACTGACGAAGGAAAGGGACTTTTAGTTGTTGGGAAAAAAAAATCTACATTACTACCAAGTCGGTTAGTGCTATTCAGCAAATAATAGGATGTCCGGAATTTGTCCGGAATTTACTGTAGAGTTGTCCGGAATTATTGCGAATTTACGCTAGATCCCTTAATGAACACTTATGTTTTATAATTATGTTTGATTCTTTCGCAATTTCGGCAAGGGATTTATTTGAGTGTATTGTTTTTTGTGTAGGTAATTAAATTTGTGTAGGTAATATTTGATTTGAGTATATGTTTTGTGTAGGTAATGTAGGCAATGTTTCCGGAAACCTTTATTTCTCGACTTTTATTTCCAGCTAATTTTCCGGAAATATCCCTCCTATTTTACGGAAATATCTCCGACTTTCAAATTACCGACTGAAAACTGAAGATCTTAGCCAGCAATAGATTAAAGCATAACTATATTGGAGTTTAGCCTAATAATCATTAAAGGTTTTTCCGGAATTATATGCAATTACGTTGCTTTAAATTTGGGGTTATTTGGTTTGTTCTAATTTTAAGCTGCCTTTTTTCTCACATAGATGAGTTAAGGCATAAAATTAGGCTCAAATTTAGTCTTAGCGAAGGGGTCAACTATTTTAGGTAAGATTGAATTTTTTTTACTAGTTGAAAATCTACAAAATGGAGCCGCGAGAATAGAGATAGTAATGATTCCAATATATCCTTATTATTAGAGCAGAAATTTGGTCTAATTTCGAGATATAAAATATTGATTGCTCAATCTATAATATCTTCAAAAATTTGTCATTTAATTGGATAATACTTTTTTCTTTTTTTTTTGTAATTGAGAGATTATGAAAATTTCCGAGAAAATTAAATAAAATTTAATTGCTTGAATAAAAGAATTTATGAGGGAAATTAACGAAATAATTTAGAGATTTTTCAAAGATCGAAGGTACTTGCTTGAAATATTCAATTCAATTTCAAATTTAATTTCCATTGCAATACTCATCGATTGATATCGAAATTAATCCGATTTTTCGTTGATTGACGTTGACCAGAGATTCGATAAATGCGCATCAATTTCTACAAAGATTTACATTTTCTTTTTTTGCTTTATTAGTATGTAACAATAATTGAAATTTGCAAAAAAAAAATTTTTTTTTCATGCCTAAAAATAGATAAATACAAGCAAGAACCGTTCTTTTTTTGCATATAAAAGAAATAGTGCTAGTATTAAAGAATTTCTTAATCAATTTACTTAACAATAGTCAATAAAGATGCAAATTTTTTTTAAAGTAATATGATTGATCATTTCTTTTCTATTTTTTTTTGAGTTTTTTTTTCTCAAAAATCGGTTCATTTTTTTTCGAATATCTCTGATATTGATGGATTTTATTAATTCGGTTTTTTCATTATTATTCTCGATTTGTGCAATCTATGACGCATATAAAAGTAATGAGCTTAACTTATAAAAATGCATACGTGACAACATTCCTATCGATAGCTTCGACTAGTTAGGATTTATTTGATCTACAATAGAGATTTGCTCTACAATAGAGATGTTCTTTTGGATCTACAGCATAGATTTTTTAAAGTTTCTTTAGCACATTTATACATTCGCATTTTCGAAAAAAAAAATTTTTTTTCAGTTAATTAAAAGGCTTTGTATAATTTTTGCAGCTCATGAAGTTATTTGCATGCCATTTGCAACCATTTTTTTTTAAATTATTTGACTTTCGTACATATAAATTGATTGGTTTCTCATTCATTATTTTCAGATTTTTTTCATTTCATAAAAAAATTTTCCACTTTTTCAATCGAATCGAAAATCTTTTATCGATTTGATTTAAAAAAAAAAAAATGTTTTTCGATAAGGCTGGTCCATCGCTCGTTTTCATCGAAAATATTATATCCTAATTTTTTCAAATTGTATTTTATATAAGAGATTGTGAACTGATTATTGATCTTGTATACCGTAAAATCTACTCTTTCCTATAATACCCCCCGCCCCCTACAACCCCACCTTCATCCTTCAACCTGATCTGTTCCCAAATATTTCAAGTGGAATAGTGGCACGTAGCCGATGAGGTAACATGCTTCTCCATTTATTTTTATTTGTTCTTTTTTCTGCTCAAAAAAAAAATAAAGATCCATTTTCAGATATGTCTGTCATATCTGTTTGTCTGTCAACAAGTTCCGACATGGAAATCACCAAACGTTGAATCACTAGAATGTAAAGAGAGTTTAAATTGAACGTTTTTCAATGCAGTGTGTTTCATATTGATCGATAAATTTCGAATGATGCAATCGACGCTCAAAGATGGGAAAAAAATTTCCTCATTTTATCGATTGAATTTTTACTTGATAACGCTCGATAATTTTCTATGAAAAATTCGTGAATTTTTGAGTGCAAAAAAATCAACTAAAGGAATGTTAATGTAAAACGTATCAATCCCTTTTGAGAGGGATTTAAGGCAATCTAGCTGAAGGGAATGTAAAAAGCGCGTATTGTGCCAACTGTTCGTTCTGCCGCGCTTCTCCACTCTTATTGTTAGATCGATGTAGAATGCAAACTTTTTTTTCTATATTTAAATGTTCATAAGATCTTCTAAAAGTGGTAGATCAGACAGGAGTTATGGATGTGAGGCGTCATCTGCGGTGTATATCTACTATACCTTCTTCAATTTCTTAGCTACTTATTTCTTCAATTCCGACAAACAGACAGATCGACAGACAGACAAATACGCATACATTTGCACAGACAAAACGTCGTAATAAAGCACTCTTGCAATGGAATTTTTAAAAAAGTGTATTAGAGTATTGGCATACAGTTTAAATTCAACATTTACTGCAAAATGAGCGTCATATACATCCTAGCAACGCTGTTTTCTTTCTTTGTGGATTTTTGATGTCGTATAAACGAGGGTTACTGCTTTTGAATGATTGTCGCCTATTTGTCAATGTTATTTTCGTCTTTATATTCGAAATTAGTATTTTCTTACCCGAAAAATTTACCCGAAATTTTTTTACATTTTATTTACCTGAAATTTATACTGATCTTACTCATGTAACATGAATAAAGTTGTTATCACATGATGCTGTCTCTCGTCGCATATTCGTATAACCTATATGTTTGCCTATTTAATAAGCGCAAATACTTGAGCTTGGAGTTTGATAATTTATTATTTTATATTTTATATTTTATATTTTATAGTTAAAACTTGTGCTTGAAAAGCATTAAAATTCGATTTTGGGAAATTCTTTGCACTCAAAATCGTACGACGATTCATCCACTGCTTGTGGATCGATTTGCGAATTAGTGGATCTATCAAAGCGGCTATAGATACTCAAAGATATCTTACAACTTAAATAAATTCTACAATCGATCCAGTGGGATCTTTCAACGATCCGATCGAAGTTTACTATCGATTAGATTGCAGATACTTTCTGTGAGATCAAAATGAACGATCAATAAAACTAAAACATTAATGCATCGTTGTAAATGTTTCTCTTATTCATTAGTGATTTATGCGAGCACAATTGGTGTGGTGAGGTGTTTTTTTTGCATATTAAGAAACACTCGAAGCAAAGATTTTTCCACTCGTAGGCGTTGAATTCGTTTCTATTAATTCGCTAGCAGAAAATATTATACAATAAAGGTGTTTATGTATGCATGTTTTTCGATCATAGTGTGTGGCGTACATTTAATCGTTTCCCATAGTCATAAAGAGCCGTCTATCATTGGAATATTGTGCAATATTTGTCTTCATATTTATTCAATTTGTTATCGATATTATACTGTATTATGAAAGAGCTTTTTTTTTTCAATTTTAAAAATTCTTATTTTGCTTCTTCATGGAATTTAAATATTAATTCTAATTGTGGGGAAAGGAGGAGAGGGGTGGGGGCGGATAAGGGATGAAATACGTTGTTGACGTTACTTGCATCCCAAGGCTACTCAACTTCCGTTGCCCTCCGTTCTCCGCTTTCCTCTCCTCATCTCAAAACTCTATCACCACAACTTCGAGTCATGAAGGTGTGAATCTGTAAAGCAGTGAAATCCACTTAAGAGAATCGAGGTAGAGCGGCTAATCTTATATTGCAGAGGAATTCATTTATTATTTTAAATTAAAATAGTTTTAATAGGTTTTAGCAAAGATGCATTGTGGCAGCATCATATCTTTATCTGTTTATTCGATATTCTCAACTTGGAAATTATTCAAATTTTACGAAATTTTATCCAAAAAATATGCAAATTTCTAAGAGACCCTAAAATATTCTCCACTATAATCTAAAAACAGTTGGAGAGACATTTAAAACTCGAACAGAAATTTGCATAAACCTTATGCTTATCGAATTATGAGCGTTTTATGGAAAGTTTATACAATCGATTGGGTTAATTAATAATATATGAACACATTATCCTGAATGTTTATTATTCGTTAACAATTTACGAAACCGGTTGGTTAGATGGGCGAACTACAAAAAGAGCATATCGTGCCAACGTCTGTCGCGTGTATTATTTCATTGTAGAGTTTTCGTGGTAATATTCAAAGAATGACGTCATTCTGTATTTCTTTTTTTATTTAAATAAGCTAACTCTATGCATTTTCTAGTGCAATACAAAAGTGAATAAAACCTCGATGGTTCCGTTCGTCCATCTGTGTGTCTGTGTGTCTGTGCGTTAAAACTCGGACAAATCTGTGCGTTAAAAGTCGGTCCGTTTGTGTGTATGTGTGTTTGTGTGTCTGTGTGTCTGTGTTCCTGTGTATCTGTGCGTCTGTGTGTCCGTGTGTCCGTGTGTCTGTGTGTCTGTGTGTCTGTGTGTCTGTGTGTCTGTGTGTCTGTGTCTGTGCGTCACATTTTCCGCAACAACACTCCAAGAGTTCGAACATAGCGACTATTTATCTTTAATCTATGTTATTTTCTCTTCTCGACAAGCGCTCTCATTCTTTTTTCCCTCCCCCAAAAAGGAGCACTACGTCATTCTATGCATCACTATGGAAGTATTTATATTTGGTAAACATACTTTACTAGCGCATTTCATGCATTTTTCTTGTTGACTAATCCATCACATGATAACATTGCTTATATCGATGACCTCATACAACACAACCTTTGCAGTTTTTACTCATAATGACGAATAAATTGATTTCCGCTTACACATCATATACGCTCTCATATATCTGAAATACGTTCGTTGATAGCCAGTAGCATGAAACAATGGTGTTGTTTCACGTATATCGTAATGTATGTTAGAAGGTAGGTTTCACCCAAGATTCAGCTGGAACACTGGGAGGACTAGCCTGAGGTTCACCTGAAACATTGAGAGGTTTTACCTGAGGTTCACCTGAAACGTTGGGGGGTTTCACGTGAGGATCACCTGAAACACTGAGAGGTTCCACCTGAGGTCAGTATTTTCTGTCTTTTTTGACTCTACAATGGTCATAAGCAATTGTATCAATGAAATGCCTCTATATTTTCATTATATATTAGACAATTAACCTATAATTTATATTCTCCAAAGTGAATAGTGTTGCATCATTTAATGCTCCATTATGAACATAATATATGAGACGTTGATTATTCATCGTCGATTATTATCATTATTATTATTATTATTATTATTATTTATTATTATTATTATTATTATTATTATTATTATTATTATTATTATTATTAAACTTTTTTTAATCTCTATATAGTAAAAGCATTAATAAAAATGACATCATTGCTATCAAAATAACTAAAATTTATCTATGAAAAGAAGAAGAATAAATGTTGACATTTTTCAATTCAAATAATACATTAAGAGATAACGAAAAGGTTTTTACTGAAATTCAATATTTAGCAATAAAATGTCACCGAAAATGGTAAAGAAGATGCTTATACACTCTATTCATTCTCTAACGTATTTCTCATTTTTCGTTTTTTTTTTTCTAAATATATTATTGCTTAGTTGTGCATTCACATATCGTATATATAGGTTAGTCGAACAATCTTCAACATATTATCCATGAAAGTTAGGATTATGAAATGTGTTTGCTTATATTCTATACTCATAGAATTACTTATTTTATTAATTTTCAAATCGATTTATTCACTTCTAAAAAAGTGAAGAGAAAAATTTTTTACGCGTTGCATCGAGTTGCATTTTTATTGAAGAAAAAAAAATTTTTTTTCTTTTGCAGAGCATTTATACGATCGGTCGAATTAAAAAATTTGAATTTTTTAGTGTGTGTACTTTTATTATTTTCGAATAATTTATGAGACCGGTTGGTTTTGTGAGCAAATTTGCAAATGGTTTATATGGTGCAATTCGCTCTAACATATCTTCTTTGTTAGCTTTTTCAATCATTCTTTAAGGATGCATAATGAATTTGTTTTGTTGTTCTCTTCGATTGTTTTGTTTTGCATTATATGAGTTGCTTTTATAAAGCTGAGGCTAATATAGCAATTTGCATAGGTTTAATATATAATGAAAAATATTGTCTATTTAATTCATACTCTCTCTCTCCCTCTCTCTCTCTCTCTCTCTCTCTCTCTATATATATATATATATATATATATATATATA
>QEWY01000165.1:111873-152229 GCA_006503575.1 Baylisascaris schroederi | reverse complement strand
CCCCCCCCCCCCCCCCCCTCCCCCACTCATCTTTCTTTTCTTAATCGTGAATGCTACGCCAGAACAGTTTCCGGTATTTTTAGGAAATGAGCTGAAATCACATAGTGAACAAACATCGAAAAGAATTGGAAATTCCGAAAATTTCATAAAAATCATATATGAGTGATGAAAAATTTGGCGCATTTTTTGGTTATATTAATAGGAATACAAAAAATTCTTTATAAATTTCCCACTGAAATTTTAATTCCATCATATAAAAGTTGATTTTTAATAAAAAATTTTTTGGTTATTAAATTGCAAAAGTTTAATTAAAAATGATAACTCTGTCAAACATTTAATTTTAACCAAATTGCTGTAAAATAAGGGGAAAATATATATCCACATACAACTTTGAGTAAATGCGGAGAACAAAAATATTTCTGAAGTTTTTTTCCGAATAATAAAAAATCAGCATTCGAAATATTTCATTCCGTTTTTTTGAAAAAAAATGAAAATTTCTGAAATTTTCAAAAAAAACAATATTTTTTGTGAAAATTCTTCAGAAAAAAATTTTTTCCAAAGAAAATGAATTTTTTCTTTAATTTCGGCTATTAATTTGTAATATCACATTTGAAAAGGGGGGGGGAAGGTGTCAGCGAACGGTCTATTATGACCAAACGAGTTCTTATAGATCTTTGTGATCGTAGAGATCTTCGTTTTGTGTAGTTAATTGTTTCGCTCAAACTTGTGTTAATCTCGATCTCTATTCATGTGGATTACCGTTTGCCTTAGGAACCGTAGTAGGCTGATGTTTTGCAGCTGTCCATAATAAACGAGCTCCGTTACTTCGCTGAGGTTCTTCATAAGCTAAAGACGATCGCCGGGGGGAGGGGGGGAGGGGAGGGAGAGGAAGGGGAAGGGGTGGGAGAAGGATAAAGAAATAAAGAAGAGAAAAGATAAAGTTTATCCTCTTCGACGTCTTGCCTTTAAAACGGCGCTTACTTTTAAAAGTAAAACCTCTTTTATAGTTAGTGAAATGCACTATTTTTATTTCGTTTAACTTTTTCAATTATCATCTCGGATAAATAATTGCCAAAACTCGAGAAACTCTGGTACTCTCCCCCACCCTCCCCCCGCCTCTTCTCCCCTTCAATCTTAATTTCAGGCGTAGTTATATCGCCAATATATCCGTCTATATATCGGGTTTTTCAATTAGACTGTATAGGAAGCTAACCTTAATGGGATTTAGAAGCTTTCAATAATCGTCGGACCAGATGCACTCCCAAAAATAAATTACCAGCGTTTTGTTAAAGAGATATTGTCGATTTTTATTATTACTCAGGATGTTATTTGTCTAAAATATCGATGATACTTATTTGAATATTCATCTTCACTTGTTTTATGATAGTCGCATAACTCATTAATCAAAAATACCTGTGCAGAAAAAAAAAACTTTCTGGGGATTTCATTGTCATTTTCATTGTTGATTGCGGATTGATTTCCACCTCTTCTTTAGATCACTCCTCCAATCATTGGGGTAGTCTCTAAAGGGGTGGAGTTATATGTCTTCGCCTTTCATATGTCAATACCTTCATATATGTTATTTAATTACTTAAAAGTTATATTGCATATTTGAAAGAGTTCGTTTGATTGTCCATTTTTCAATTCTCTCAGATATTGTGGTCATTGGTCATTTCGTAGATTGTAATTCGACAGTCCTCACATTTGATTTAGACGTATTTGATTTGTTTTTAAATATGAAGAGAGATGAGTTCTATGGAAACGAATGAAATTAATAATAAAAAACGATGATTTTAGGTGGCGTAATGTCGTTAGATGAGCCAACCGAGGCGTCTACTGTAGCGCAATCGAATGGAACAACACAAAAATTGTTTAGTGCACGCCAAAATAAACTTGCTAAACTTGGAAAACAGGACGGTGTCGATGAAGAGGTCGTATTTTTTTTAATCGTTTTCTTCTACAATTGTTAAGAAAATGGGGAATGTAATATAGTTTTGTTGCCGTTCAATTCCACTAAGTTTTTTTAGTCGTTGATTTGCTTAGAAATTGCCAGTCTCAAATATTTTGCTGATCTATGAATTCGATAAGCGATCTCCAATTAAGGATAGTCATCTTTTGATGGTTGGTTAGTTTGTCGATTGTTGCTGAGCTATACTGTTATGAACTTACTACGAATTATTACTTGATTAAAATAAATTCTATTCTCGGTTTTGGCTGTGACCTAAACTATGCGTTTAGTTATATCTGTGATCTTGAAGTTCCACACCTCCAAAGTTCTAGATTTTTTTTTTCTAGGATCATATCCCACTATAATATTTAATCTTCTTTTCAATAGTAAACAATGCGTATTATTTTTATGCAAATTTTTGTATTTAATTAGGCAATTTTCGATTATAATTTAAGGAAGTGGAACGTTACGATGACTGCATTAACGGCGATAATGAAGAGCAAATTAGGCAATCCGATACGATGAGTCATACAAAAGTTATCGATGTCACTAATAGAACAACCGACGTTTTAATGCCACCATCTGAGGTGAGGGCATCTATGCACATTTAGTGATATATTCCTATCACCGCTCATTAAAGAATATTCTATGGCTATAATAGTTGGTAGTTTTACTTATGCAAGCAAAATTCCCGACACGGGGAGAGAAGTAGTTTAGGCCAAAGTTTGTATGCAATCTGAATGAGTGGAAAATATCACGATGGGAGGAAGGGAGAGGGGAGGGAAGGGGATGAATGAAGGGGGGGGGGAAGTAGGGGTTGCTGTGTACACCTTCGCCTCTTAGCGGAGAAAAGATGAGGTAAATGAAGCATTTATAATATGTACAAGAGTTCATTGTTATGAGATCATTCCTATTTTTATTGGAGGGAGAAGCGAACGAATAAGTGCCTAATTGATGGTCCAATCAAACTTATATAGTAGTGATTGTTTTCGTGGTGATGATGTTGCCAAAATTCGTGAGCATGGAAATATGCCTGTTTTTTTATTTGTTTATAGTACTTCTTCATATCGTGGCGGCCTGATAGTGATGTTTTCCCCGACTCTGTTCTTTTGCTTTTTAGATAGGAACAATCAGAGTCAACGCTGTACATTCCTTTGATTTGCAAGTTTATTTGTGACTATCTGTGCTTCAATTTTTATCTTTGGAGATATATTATTAAGGTATATGTGCACATTTTCTTTTATTTTTTTGCAAGATAAATATTAGTCTTTTTTTTCTAGAATTTACAAAGGGTGTTACCTCCATCATCACTCTATGCGGGTGTATCGAAGCCAAAATTGCTAGTTCGGAGTCATGCTCTTTGTGGAGATGACGATACAAGGCTCGCCGTACGATATTCTTCCGCTCCTCGACTCTCCGCCACTCGTTCGAACGCATCGTCTCTCTCTGTTGGTTCGTGAGCTGTTTCTTTCATTTGAGAAAATATCTTTGCATCCTTAGAGTCTTAAGAGAAACTTTACGAACTTGACGAGCTTATGAATTAGATTACTTTGGAAAGGGTATGCTGCGATACTTAAGAAGTAAAAGGGTATGGGCGCCGAATGGTGCGATTGAGCCGGATTGAACGACAATTATTTCAGTTGTGACTATGCTTTAGTATTGCTTATTGCGCCTTAAAAACTTTGAGGTAAATAAGGAAAATGTGGTAGGAATGCGATGCATTTTTGTTGACTTTCTAGGATCACAGCACTGGTTTACGACTGGCACTAAAGGGGAGTTAGAGGGGAGCTACTGGACTGTATCGTTGAAATGAATGCTCCCTCACTTGTTTTTATTAGGGAATTCTAATGAATGGTCGGGTCACTTTTGCCGGTTGTGACTTTTCTCACCTCCAAAAATTATTTATTACCTAATTGCAAAGTTGCTAAAAAGTTGGGAAATAGGAAAATGCTTGAGATGAGATCAAACGGTGGAATAAAAGAGCACCGTCAACGTGCGTCGTTAACACCTCTTGTGTTAAACAACTTCTTTATGCTTACGAAGATAATTGTGCAATTTACAGTCGACTGAGGATTCGCTTCGCATCTGAAAAAAAATTTTTTTTATAAAATATACCCTGAAATATAAAATATAAAATACTTTTAGTTGTTTTATTGCATTTAACATGTTTCAAAATGTGGTTTAGTATTTTATATGCAAGCGACGTCCTAAAATTGTGCTAAATATTCGTTACTATTAATAATTTGTTTGTTTTTTTTTTTTTTTAACTCGTAAGCAATATATAAGGAACAAAAAACAAAACGAAAGAAAATATGGAGTGTTTTAAGTAATTTCTGGAATCACAACCTCTTCAGCAAAGGTATAATTGATTGGAATTTGTGAGTAAGAGATAAGCTTTCAGAATCGAATTATGAGATGTATACTGATTCGACGGGTATCGATCTACAGTCGTTCATAGCAAGTACTCTACATAAGAATGCAAAAGATCGACAGATGCTTCTCCAGCTTGAGCGGAATATGTGTATGCTTGTCAATGACCCCTCGTATGCTTTTTTATTTTATTTATTTATTTTATTTATTTTATTTATTATTTATTTATTTTATTTATTTTATTTATTTATTTTTTTTTCTGTAATTGCAAGAATTTAGAGCTAATATTTAGCTTGGTGAAATGTTAATACGATTGTGGCTATATAAGTTCGGGGTTGGATAGTTTCCTCACAAATAACCTGAATCTTTCGCTTTTGAATTGTTTTCATGTCTGCAATTATATCTAAGAAGTTTATGCCGAATAACTCGATTGCATTTAATTGTGGTGGTTATTTATGTCAAGTAAATATTGAATCTGCAGAGCAGGTTTTTTAAATACCTTCTAAGAAATTTAAAAAACCCCTACTGCATGGGAATCTATGGTGTATCTCTGTACATATTGGTAATGGATAGGAGTTAGCACTTAATAAAGGTAGAATTTTGCATTAAGTGAATTCTCTGATGGACATTGGTGGTAAGTGCAAAGGTCATGCATAAATATTCGATAAAATAAGCGCACAAATGAATGATGCAATTGTTCTGTCAAATACTTGTAAATAAACTTTTTTTGTACTGCATTGTGTAAAGATCTATTTTCTCATCTTTCAAATGTACCGATCACAAATATAAAGAATACCTTGAGGGCATGAAATAGACGTCATGCGTCAGAATCCCGTCCCTCTTCCCCTCACTCCCCCCATCCCATTGTTTTATCTCACCTCCCCTATCATGTCCTTTAATGCCATGTTATCTTTACCACTTCGGGATATCACTTCAGCATTTACTTTTCTAGACGGCATTCGCAGAAGTTTCCGGTGATGAGTTCGTATAATCGAATGTTGGTCCATCGAGTAGCAGCATTCTTTGGTCTTGATCACAACGTTGATCAAAGTGGTACTGCAGTTGTTGTCAATAAAACGGCGCAGACTCGAATGTAAGCCGATTTTATAAACTTTATTTAGTTTTATTTGGTCTCAGGGATAGAATGATGGTGTATCATAGATGGTGATGACCTAACGAATAACTGAACTTGACGGCAAGTAGATCGTGCTTCTATGTGGATTATGCTTGCCAAAGGGGTTCAACTTAGCAGATATCAATGTTATCAAGTATCAGATATCATTAGAATATCCGTCATTATTAAGTGCTTCGATGAGAGGAAAAATGAGTACCGAAGGAAATTCGATTAACAATTCTCATTTTTTGAATTTCGAAACAATTTTTTTCGTTTTTTTTTTTATTTACGGTAATTTTTTCTATTTAAAGTCATTATAGTATTTTGATACCTTCTTCGGTGAATAATATTTTCTCAGCAAAGAGAAATGAAACATTTTAATTAACTTTTTTTTGTTAATGCAGACCTGATGTCGAATTTTCATCGCTGATACGTAGCGATATATTCACCGACGAACCACGAAGGTACTTGAGGAGGGATGCACAGAGTTTTGAAGAAGTTAGTTGTTGTTGTTGTTGTTTTCAACTTTGTAGGGCTTATTTGCAGCTGTCTGCATCTTTTATAACGTTGTTTTCTTCATCCGATTCTTTAATTACTCTACTTTTATGCATATATATAAAGAGAACGTATAACCATAATTGGCGTGGATTGCTTAGTTAACTGGTGGGTGCTTAATTTTAAAAGAAACGAGAATATGGTGGATAGGCATCCTCGCTGTAGTGTCACGGTGGGTGTTCGAACACCGTCGACTTTATCTTTCCTTTTGTTATATGAGGTTAATCTTAATCGAGTTGAGGGTCGTCAATGTTTCGGTGCAAACCCATTGATCGGTCGACGAGCACATTCATTCGAGGTGGGTGAGTGTGCGGTACCCAATTCACAACGCATAGCAACCGCGTGTCAACTACCTATCACTGCGCAGTTACATATGAGTGTGTTTCCGCAACAAGATTCCACTTCTACTGATGCGAGTAGCACACATGTAAGGGTCATTTCTCTCTTATAAATTATTAGTATCCCCTTTTCTCTCATTTCCCCCCCCCCCCTCCCTCTCCCCACGTTTGACATGGGATTCTTAACTTATTAACCAAGCGTCGCTCGGTTGTTGAATTCGTTTCAAATATTTCTGTTATCCTACATTTCTTCTCTCTTCAGCAAGGAGTACTGTTTTGGCTCCTTGGGTAATGTCCGTTAAGTAAAGCATAAGCATTTATCTTATATTGTGAGGCAGAGAGGGTCTAATTTAAGTCACCAATATAGCCATATCAACAACATGAAGGCTGATTTCGGAATCTTCCATGGCACTTCTCTAAAAAGCAATATCAAAGCATAACGTGGTCAGCCACCTACCTTGCATAAAAATTTACTTTCTAAATTTTGGAAAATAGGCAGATTGGGGTTTCTATCAGAAAGATACGGTGTATATATCGAAGAGATTTCAATGAGAGTCTTATAGTAGAAAGATTAGAATTGAGAAAAGGAAGAATTACATGTGCAAATGAGAGTAGTGTATGAGGGATTCCCCATAATTGAATGCGCCAAATAGTTTCTGAATAAAATTATGGGAATCTTTTTTATTTTGATTTCTGATTGCGTAGTCGTCTCAGTATCGATGGGTAGTGGCATCTGTCAATATGACGGCGGAATAATATTCGCATATAAATATTTTTTATTGAAATTATGCTTGATTTCAGCTACTTGAATCACCGGGTAGTTGTTATTCATATGGTGAGATGCCGTATGTGGGTGTTTATTCGCAATCGGATGGTACGGCATCATATGGTAATCATCCAACCCCACATATGTACCCGTGGAGTAGCAGCTCAGAAAGCTATACAAGCTATAGCTCTTCTGTCGACCTTCCTCCTCATGTCGTATCGCCGGCAGTACATTCACCCAATCGACGACCTCCACTACTTGCGGTTCGTTCTTTTATGCATAACTTATTAAAAAGCTCTTTATACTAAGTTTATATTAGTGATGGATTGGCTCAGGATACGAAATAGGTCGTCGTCGTATCAGTGGTGCTTCAATTGCACTGTTCGGATCAAGAAATTAAGTAGCTTTTTATTTTATCGCTTTCGGTGGCTCCTTAGCAAGTTACAAAGTATATGTTCTTGGTTACAGGCGATTGGAATTTAAATGGATGCCATCCTTAAAATTCATCGATATAGCACGACTTTATATTGACCTTGGCGCTTTGAAAATATTGAAACCATTTTTTGCTTTCTTGATTCATGTAGTAATATGATATGGAAGTTATGTTTTTGGTCGGGAATTTATTGACTATTCTGTATGGATATCAACGTTGACTGACTCTAAAATTTAAGCTCTATTACAAAAGAACATACTTTTGGCCGACACGATGACTATCCGCCGCCCTTTTGTACGGACAGTGATATAGTGCTGAATGGTTTATTTCTTGTATGGGTGAATATGTGATGACTTGTGCATTAGTGCTCCAACCCTACATATATGCTTCAGCAGCAATATTTTCTAAGTGAAATTGTGGTTGATTTTAATTTGTTTGTTTCAATTTTTTATTGCCTTAGGCTATCGTTATTTGCAGAAATGTGGTAGCATAGAAGCCAGTGTGGGTATGTACAAAAACTCGAATGCGCATATGGGTTTCATCGAGCAGAGGCCATCTCCTGGCCGAAGAGTTTCTGCTGGTAATCTATCATTTTAGCGCTTATTTCATCTTTTTTTTTTCCTCTTTTTAAAAGATTTAAATAAAAGTTTCCTTATGCATCATTAAACATTTCTGCTTTTTTACTTCACTAAATATATATAAATTCAAATTGAAAAAGCAAGTACTCCCGTTAAAGTTCCATATGTTGCACAGCGAATATTGAGATGACGTTGTGGAGAACAGCATTGACGATTTTAGCTTGTATCTTTGTTTTAGACATACTTACCGACTATTGTATTATTTAATGAAATGGGAAAATGTGAGCCTATCAAAGATTATGGGTGAATGGTTTCAGAACGTCGTCGAACGTCAGAGGGAGTGCCCGTTCGTGAGCCGTCGATCCCCGAACACATAACCGTTTCGAATCCAGTAGATGATGAAAACGACGGGGTTATGCCATCAGCACAACCCACTGTTTATTATGCTATTACAGGTGCGGAACAATATCCACCGACACCATATATCGTTGGTGCAGTTCCACGTGAGGATTTTGGTTATGTTAAATTGGATGTTAATGAGTGGTAATGATAAGGATTATGCAGTTACTTTAATAACCTTTGAGACGTTATCCTCTGAGAATCGGTCGATGCGATACGATTGGCCTGATTTGGTCGATTCGTACAAGTCATTTGCCGCAGTTATTTGTTCAAATGATCGAAAAAATTCGTCTTTTTGACTAAGTTTGTGGATGGCGAAAATTGATGAGAGGGATTAACCTGCAGTAACGATCCTTTTTATGGTAGTAGTTTTTTCGATATTATTCCTTCCATTTATAAGATATCCTTACCATCCATGCATACTACGACTGTTGATGTATATATTTGGAAGCAAAGCAGTCAAGGGATTTAGATGGACCATTTTCGCTCTTCCGACATAATTGTTATTTGTCTCCTATCAAGTTTTACACTCATCTAAGCTTTCGAGCGTAAATACTATTAAGTAGCACGCTGGTGCAAGAAAGTTAGAACTTTTTATTGGGGGGGGTGGGGGGGGGGGGGGGGGGGGGGGGAAGAGGAGGAGGCGATGGGGAAGGAAAAATATAGGGAAGAAGAGATGCGGAAACAAAGAGGGGGGGAGGGTGGGAGCATCTTCCGCGTGTTTATGTGCCCTAAGCGCATTTTCCTTTTTAGAAAAGAACAGTCTTTTTTTTTGTTGAGAAGAGCGTTGTTAGGTTAGAATGAAGCATTGGATAGCTTTCCAATATGGGCAGGTAAATCAGCTTCCTATACATCGAATAAAACAGCTCGTTGATTTAATAGAACGAATTACGAATTAATGAACCATTATGAAGTGTTCTTAATGAAAGTTAAATTACTTCTGTTAACTCAATCAAAGGTGCTTAAAGTCGATGGCCATGCCAAATTCATTGTTTGTCGAGGGCTATATAAAAACCTATTTGGAGAAGGGAAGGGAGAAAAAAGATTGTGCTTTGCTTCCTCTACTTTTGCCGCTGTTTCCTGAATTTTTTACTTCCCTCTATCTCTTAATGCTAATAATATTTTAACATACGGATGATCCATAAATAAAGCATGGCTATGACTCGAAGTGATGATATCACCTTTAGTTAGAGTAGAATTTCAAATTTTCCCAGCAACAGGAAGTTACTTTTATCTGAAATCGTGCTGATTTTATTTATTAATTTATTCATTTCAGGGCAACCTTATGCAGCGATGCCGCCTTATGTGCAGTGTCTACCTGCCAATATGCCAAGTACATGTCAAATTGTTAGTCCTTCATTTATTTGCATTTACATCGATTTTTATGAGACTGTTTATCTTCGTTTTTGTTTTCTTTTTTTTTGCGTCGGCCATCCTCTATAAGCTTTAATAAAAATATTCTCCACATACACTCTTTAATAAATTTTCTGTAAAAACATTACGAAATTTTGCGGTAACTACTAATTTTAACTTGGAATTTTTTGCTTTTTTTTCCTAAATTCCTTGAAAATAATAGGTGGGAATGTTTTACTATGTTACATGATATTTGTGGTTTTGAAATAGCACAAAGCATTAGTAAAATAAATAGTTGAAGTCTTTTTTTAAAATTCTTTTGTGAAAAATGTATTGTTTTTAGTTGTAAAAGAATTCATATGTTATTAAGAGATTCTCATCCCCCGACTTCATCCAAAATTTTTATCCAATCCATATATTAAATGGTCATCCAAAATTTTTATCCAATCCATATATTAAATGGACCGGATATTTAAAGAGCGAATATGGAGAATATTTTTACCAGAGCTTATAGAAGGCGATATGGCAAAAAAAGAGGAAAATATACTTTCGAAACACAAATTTAACCTTATTCATTTGTTTTCTTCATTCTGAATTAACGTCTTTTCTAACGAAGTAGGTGGATTTTTTATGCATTAAGTATTGAAAATTAGATAGAATGGTATAGATTCCATAATGCTGTTGATAGCTATTCGATGGCATATAATAACATGTTATGAACTTATTGAAAGGGTTTTTGTTGAATTGCAGCAAGGTGTTGCACAGCAAATGGAGTCGCTTTGTATTGGTGAGAGTGGTGAAGTGATTCCATCTCAGATATATGCATATCCAATGCCTCAAGCCACACAACCAACCATTCCTCAACAACAGGTTTATTTTTAGTTTTTATTTTGGATGTTTTTTTAGTTGCCGTTGCTTAGACTAAACGCTCGAGAAGTTTCTATAAGGGAGAGGGGAAGGGAAAAGGAGCTCCAATCGGTATATGTCACGATTTTTTATCCTATCAGGCTACATTTTATTACTTCAGCTTATTGTGACTCTCTTAAATAGTATTATTTTTTATTTGTTCACTTAGCTGGATTTTTATAAAAACTGCAAAAGTAAAGGTGCCCACCCACTCGGGGAACGGGTAAATGGGTGGTGGGAAGGGAACTAATGCGGGCTGATAGATTAATCGCTGCTGGTTAATGGCATTTCCCGTAAGGGATGAAAAATTGTGACAATAAAATTGTTGTTGTCTGAAAAGTCTATTAGTTTTGGTTGCATTACGTTTAGTTTGCTTCCACCGCCCACGTTTACATTTCCTCACATTGCGTAATAATTGTAACGTATGTATGAAGAGGATTATTGAAATAATAGAGAATATCATTATTTCTAGGAATATCGAAGCATTTCGTTGACCTAATAGTAGTGGTGGTTCACCTGGAGAGACCTCTTCCCCCCCCCTCCGCTTTAATTTTGCTTTCGTTTTGTTGATGCCATCTCTTGCAACCATTAAATTTGGGCTTTCAGTCAAAAACTCCAACGGCTGAGGTTATAGGGAGTTATCTTTCCTTGCTGAATTGCAGGTAGTTGAGTAGTTGTTGCACTAGATTTTAGATGTTTACCATTTTAGGCCTTTGCAGTGTTTCTTTAACGGTTTTACTTTATTTAGAGAGATAGAGATTAACTGAAATGGTGTAGAAAATATATGATTTCAATCCTTTTAATGTTTTTGATTTAATTTCTTAGCACTTGTTATTGCAGATGGCTCCTTCTGCTCCCATAGGTGCTTATTATACAAATCAATGCTACTTTTTTCCCGTCCTTCCTCAAAGTTACGGTAAGTCTTTCTAATTACTTTAAACAAAATCGTCTTTTATATTTGTTTTAACGCAATTCGATTAACGTTATAGGTGATAGATCACTTTTATATTTATTATCATATGAAAGGAGATAGTGACTTCTTTTAAATAAGTATTTGATATGGGCACAGTGATAAACCGCAATTGCACGAATATGCGTTTCTTTTCCTCTATTCAAAATGCTTCAGTTTATTCAAAACTCTTTGTTGTGCAGAGGAATCGATCCGATACATTTCAACTCAAATATTATAAAAATTTTGGATAACTATATTTTCTACCTTATTTTCCGGTTTCTTTCAAAGTCATTCTCTAGGCACAAGTTTTTATTGCTCTTCGTTGATGGTGGAGTATACCTGAAGATTCTTAAGTGAAAGTTTTTGCCTCGAGACTTTACTGAAGACCTCAAGACTAGTTGCTTATCTTTCATCTTAAATTATATCCAAGCTTGCTGTAATGCATTATACTATTAGCATCTTTACTATACTATACTCTAGCTAGAATTGGAGGAGCTTAAGATATCTTAGAATGTGTCGGATTATATATATTGCTGAATAATCTAGGTTGTTTTTATCTTCTCTATCGTCTATGTTAGTAGATAGTCATTTAGTATAGACAGTAAATGGAAGATTTAATTTTCAGTGGTACCTGGTGCAGCATCACCATCACTTTATCGTATGGGATCTGTGGCTATGGGTCCGCGTCCAGCATTTGAATGCTCTCCAGCTCCAGAGGGCACTTATGTTGAAGCCGATTCGACCACTAATGGCCAGCAGTTTAATAACGCTGCCGAGCAGTTTTAATCCATATTTCGTTGTTGTCTCTTCTACTTTACCCTTGCGCTCATGCACTTTCATTCTAGAAAAGAGAATTTCAATGCGGTTGTTTTATGGTTGTTGTATGGTATCGGTTACAGTAATACTCACTACCGTAGTTATACGGTAACTAAGAAAAATGTTACTAAGGTCTTCTTTTTGATTGTAAAACGAAAGTGATTGATAATTTGCAACAATCTTCATGCGGATAGTTTCCGGTTTTTTTTCTTTAAAAGAGATTTATTTCATTAGTAATCGTTACTATTCTTTTCGAAATTATAAAAAAAAGGGATATAAGATTTGAAGAAATAGTGAGGACCGAAGTGTTGACCGTATTGCGGCCATTTCCCCCCATATGTTGAGGAAAGAACTTTTAATAATGCTCGATTTTTTCCTGCATATTTCATATGTCAAAAAAAAATAAAAAAAAATAGAGATAATCTTTTTTTTCTCTCATTTATTGTTTTTATCTTTATGTCTCGTCTTCTCCACATTTATGCGATTCTTTTATTTACCAATTTTATTTCCGATTCTAACTGTTTTTTCTTTTTGCTTCACTCTTGTTGTTTGTTTATTGACAATATTTTCTAGTCTCGTTTTATCGCTGATAATAATAATAAAAATGAATAATCTATTAAAGCAGACGAGTTTTTAAAAAATGTTTAAATAATTATTGATTTGTTTATTTGCATTTTTTTTTCTTCATAGTTTAGTCGAAATAGTTGAATTTAAATTTAGTCATATTTTTTGTTGCCATAATTACTTCTTGAAGAGTTCTTTCCTTTCTTCTGTTCACATTGCTAATTAAACGTTTATTAAG
This sequence comes from Baylisascaris schroederi, assembly GCA_006503575.1. Lineage (NCBI taxonomy): Eukaryota > Metazoa > Nematoda > Chromadorea > Rhabditida > Ascarididae > Baylisascaris > Baylisascaris schroederi. The sequence continues at coordinate 138,899 of QEWY01000165.1, read as the reverse complement.
TGCATTCAATTTTTCGTGCCATAGAATCATTAACGCATAAACTTATTGACAGCTATTCTATTTCCGGTTTTTTTTCTTTTGCAAAGATTTCAGAGGGTCAAATATTTAGCGCCCATTAACAATAATTTTTGTGGCGTTTAAAAAAAAAGTGATAACACTATTGAATAAAAATTTATTGCCGAAAGAAAAATACGCTATGAAATGAGATAATCGATTGCTTTAGACGTGAAGAGGAAATAATAATTGGCCATAGAAAAATGTGATATTTATATATATTTTTATATTTTCGCTAGTTAGGTATTGTTTTATTTGATGTCGATTCAATGATATATTTTAGAGGTTTTGTTTATTTCTGCGGTCAATCCGGTGATATATCTTAGCCGTTTTAGTATCTGCTCAAATTTTTTTTTTTGTGTGTGTGTGTGTGTGTCTCTGATGTCTTTGATTGCATTCTATTTTCGTTTCTCTTTGTTTTCTCTTTGTTTTCTTCTTCTTCTTTAAATCTCAAAATTACAAATAGATTTCATAATAATATTATATTAAAAAAATGTGAAATATGAGGGATAAATTTCTATTGAACCCATATGTGTTGATTTCATTTGAAAATATTTAAATATATTTATATTTTCTCGGCGCAAATTGCAAAAGTTTCCCTCATTAAAGGTGCACAATGACCGTTGCTTAGTGAATGTTTTCTTTTGAAAACGTTCAGTATAATGGATTACCACATAGGAAGATGGATAAGATAACGTATAGAAAGAAGCAAAAAGATGGATAAGATGGATAAAGATGGATAAGATAACGTAAAGAAAGAAGCAAAAAAGCATTCGAATGGGTATATGCATCGTAGTGAAAACACATAGTGACGTACAAGTTATGAAAATAACATGACAGTAGAAGATACCGTACGGTTTACGTAGATCACATGAATGGAGGCATCCTGGTTTTCCTGAATGTTTCTACCGGTATTTGGCATAGTTGTTGCAAAAAAAAAAATAATAATAATAATAATATGCCACTTCAATCAACCAATAATCAGCTCTTAAAGGAGTATTTAAACTATAGCTATATGCAAAGTGGGGATGAAAAGGTTGAGAGTGAATGGCGAAAATTACCGAGCTCAAATATACCATCGCTTATTTAATGAAGTCATCAGGAAAACTACCCAATATTAAGAAAAAACCGGGAAACCGGAAAGTGATTAGATTTTCAGAATACCGGAAACGGTAATCTTTAATATATATTTACATTCAAAGTGGTGAATAAAATTGCGAAGAATTTGTAAATTTCGATTGCTGTTTAATTTGCCCCAATGAATGTGTGATGAACTTTATATTTGAACTCGAATTGTTGATATATTGTTCGAAGTTTTACTATTTTCATGTTTCATTTACCATCAAAGAACTTTTTATTTCGGTTAAAACCATCGATTACAGTTAGGAAATTGAAAAAACTCAGCCATTTAGCGTGTAGGTTTAAAAAAATGCACTAACTTTAAAAATGCAATTCCAGCATATGGCTATTGCTCGAGGATTTTTCAAAATTATTGAAATAAAGAATTGAAATTTATAGAGAATTTTTTCAATTCATTACCGATGTGGAAATCAACTTAAAAATTCGTAACATATGAGTGTAATTTTAAAATAGTCGATGTTATGGAAGTCAATAGTTAGTGACCAAATGCGACGAGCACTTTCTTTTTGCTGAAATTTGTGATGTATTGTGATGAAATATTTTTTTATGAAGAGAAGAGAAGGACGAAAGACTTTCGCTAATGATTTGCTTAAATTGTGATTTCATTAGTTGACAACTTTATAAACTTTATTGCGAAGGCAATACCATAGATAATTAAGTGAAGTTTACCCGTCGATTTTTTGGGCAGTTTGAAATAGTAAGATCCATTTTATTTAAGTTCATTTAATTTATAAGATTGCAGATTTGATCGAGTATAAAAATTTATTCGAACATCATAACCGAATATCGTATAAAGTAGCAACACCACTATCGTTTGGAATAAAATGTTGCCGGTGTCATATTCGGGTACATTACTTCAAGCTTCGTTACGTCAATGCCGTACTTCACTTTTTTCTTCTTGGTCAATGAAATCTACGAGAGTGGCAACTTTGCAATCTGAACCTGAGGTACAATTTTTTAAGTGCACCGAATTTTTTATTTTTTGCTTCAAAATATGCCTTTTTTGTTTGCTATTCCGCTATGCATTTGTAAAGCTCTTTTTATGGAAAAAATCATTGATGGTATATTTATCTAAAAGATATTTAAATTCTGGGCAATGCTTTAATTTTGAAACGGTTAGTCCAGGCTATGGATGCGTTCATAGATTATTTTATTCGCTTCTCAAACCTATTTTTCTCTAAACGAGGGGGGAAAAAATTCTTAAGATTGGCCTTGTCGTTGTTAAGCTTCAACAGGGAGCAGCTATTCTGCAATGCATCCGTTAATTATTTTTTGTTTATTTTGGAAAATTCTATAAGTTTCGAGTATTTTCCGTTTTCATGTTAAGAACAAAGTTCCATCGAAGAGGGATTTTTTGACAAAGAGGGAAATTTTTATAATCTTCAAGTTGACTTATTTATCAAGAAATAAATAGTAATATCGATTAAGTTGTCAGGGCACACTGAATCGATAGCATTTTTGTGATTTCATTGAAATCTATTCCCCCCATCGTAAACCATGACCAATGGAAGTGGTGGTACCCGATCTCATCTAGGTGAATAAAAGGCGACGAGACCGGCTTAAGGATCGTTTTTTCGATGACATTGGCAATATACCTGTAAAGGTATTACGAACTGATGCTGAACTACTTTGGTTTTTTGTGTTGATCTTTTTTAAGCGGTTTTCTATCACTTAAAAAGTATGCATCATTGGCAATCTTATTTTGTCCTTCTGAGATGGAATTCGATTTTATGCAATATTTTTATATGGTACCATATTTTGACTAATAGACGACAAATCTCTACGCTACGATGTAGTCGATGGTCTCGAGGAAATGTGAAAGGTGTTTGTAATAGACAGGTATTATCACCTTAAGAGGAGAGGTGACCTATTTACCTTCTTGTCTTCTTACTTCAGATATATTTAATGTCCACAACATGTCTGTCACACCGGTTGTACGCCTGTGTATGCGTTGATTTTATTGTTCAGCTAGAAGATCTTCTTTATCTGTAACGTTTAACCACAGGTTTAACGATAAACCTTTTAGGTGTTGTGTTTTTCAGCATCGATGCAGTTCATCGAAGAAGGAAACAAATAAACAAATGTTTAATCTACTTCGAACACGTGGTGTAGTGATTCCTTCATTTGATCTACAAAGAAGGCTTTGCAATATGTTTTCACAATTTATTTATCAACGCTTTTTTGAGAAGGAATACACACGTGAAGGATTTCTAAATGGAATTACTGAGGTGAGTTATCTCTTTTACAAATTTTTATCTATTCATAAATAAATAGAGGAAAGAAAAAGAATAAAGGAATATTATTTTTTTTAAATAAATAATTTTTCAAATAAAATAAATGACGTTAATTATGATAAGATGGGTTGTTTTGAGGTGGAATTCAAAAGAATTATAATGGCTACTTTATAACTTATTTAATATTGTATCTGTCTTTTATTGCACCTTAATTTGGTATTGTTTATTCTACGAAATTTCATTGTTACTGAATGAAATTTTTGAATTGTTGAATTAGATAGGTAAAGATTTAGATAACCTCCCCTCTCAAATAGATAATACCAACCTATCACAAACACCAAACACCTTTGTAAGCCAACAAACTTTTGCTGATCACGGCCATAAAAATTTTACCTTTTGAAATTGGCATCACAACGCAATATACATCTAATGAATCTGATTGTTGATATTTTCATCGTTTTTAATTCCGATATTTGGTTGAATGAAGTGGATAGGTATACATATTCGTTGGGTATGGATCCATAATTATCTGTCATCCTGTTTTTTAAATAAAATAAAGATATTTCTGCTATTTTAAAAAACAGGATAATTATAAGCCCCTCCCCCTCCCTCTCCCCCCTCTCCTCACTTGCACATCATAACTATTGATTTTGATATCAGTGATTCACTTTTTTTGCATATTATTATTTTCTTTGATGTGAACGCATTTGTGGGTTAGAATAGCCAATTATATTTCATTATTCCTAGTCACCTAGAAATGTTTTATTATTTCGATACGTAACGTTTTCATAGCGCCTAATTGGTTTCTTTTCTTTTGATATGGAAATATAACTTGTACTTTTACGTAATTGCTAGGTAGGTAGTAATTTAAATATTTGCAAATTAGGTATTACCTGTTTTAAGGGAATTAATAATTACCTGTTGAAATTTGTTAAATTCATAGAATATTTTAAGGCAGCAATACTCTGTGGACAACATATATCCAATGGGAATTGGGATCGATTAGGTGCAATTATGAATTCAGAAGCAGTGGACGAATTACGTGAACTTTATGATAGTCTAAGTGAAAACGACAAGAGTAGATTACTTTTCACAATGGATGACGTTATCTGTTCGTTTATCCACTCAGCTTTTATCAGTGGCAGACGTATCTTTCGAGGTTCGTTGGATTATTTCTTAGTTTTGAGGTGACTCATCAATTGTTGTATAATGTCGAATAAAATAACTCAATGGAAGCCCATCCATTCCCCTTTTATCTTAATGACAGCTTGCTCTTTTACCTCATTTGAAACTTGAGGCAAAACTTTCCGCTATTTAATTGTAGGCTGTGCGAACCTATCTTGTCAATACCTCATCCATTGATTTCGAATNGTTGACGGGAGGGGATTATGCATTATCTTCAGTAATGGAAAATTGCGTTTTTATCGAATAATGTTTTTTTCTTCTTTTTTAAATGGACCACTTATCAGATCCAGTATAATCGGCTTCTTGTTGAAGATCTTGAATCTTGCTGAGTGCTGAATGCATCAACCTATCGATGGATGTTTATCCTTAAGATTAAACTTTTCTCTTCTTTTCATTCTCTCTTTCCGATTGACTACAAGCAAATATTTTCCGATTCAAAGCTTCTCAAGGGGCATCACTAAGAATGTTATAGTCGACATATGTCCTTTGATATGGTGCTTTGGTGAGATACCTTCTTTGAGGAGTTGGGGTATTTTAATATGCCACCGTATACCATCCATCCTCCTTTCATTTCGTTGTAAGATTGTGAATGATTTCAGGATTTCAAGGCCTCTCAATCCACTTGGCATTTGGAAGGTAACTAAAATCAATTTCTTCGACTATTACAACTGAATTCTCTGACTTCAGCTTATACCATCGAATTGTATTGTTTTATCACTCCAATTAGAAGTTGAAGTAGGAGATGGGACTTGTGCGTTTGCTGGATTTCTTTATGTTGAGTCGATGAAAAACAAATGTCACGTCTATCTTCTGATGACTGACGTCTGATGACTCGACTATCAATTTCAGATTAATGGAAAATTTTTGAATTCATTGTCAAAACTGCCTTCATTTTAAATACGTGATGAAAAATCTTATAAAAATGAACTTTGTGGAAGTGGAAAATGAAAAAATTAAAGTGGAAACTTAGTGGAGGTCTCACTGTTCCACTTCATAAAAAAAAGATTGCTTCTTATGAGAGTCTGTGGTTATTTTTCTTTATGAAGTAGGAAAATTTATTCACCGATCATCTTAACTGTCACTAATTTCTCGTAATTTCGATATTGCAAAATGCAATAATCAACGAAAAAGACAACATTTTAATAAAAGTTGAATCTTCTGCTATTTTTGAACGTTGGATTATTCTTGATGATTAATGACTATTATGGAAGATTAATAAAATATGCAATAAATTTTTGAATAAATGATTTGTATAGTCTTTAAACTCTAATGATAATGTAAAACTCTTCGAGAAAAGCATATTGGCTATATTAGAGGTCAAAACACTATACCAGAATATTTTATAGGAATGCATTTGTATAAAAATAGATCAAAATAAAATAGATACAATTATGTGAGATTGCAATCACTAATGAAATAAAGAAATAATTTCAACTTATATTTAATTCAGTCGACTCTATTGTCCAAAAATTTTGTCTTTCTTCTTTAACGTCAAATCGAAGGAATTTGAGATGACCTTCTTCCTTTATCTAACTACAACCATCTGCATTTCTTCTTTCAATCTAGATAAGCATATTTGTTTGAAAGCCTAAGTTGCAAGGCTTGATTTGCCACTTTACTTCCCACAGCTCCTTTACTTCCCATAGCTCCTTTACTTCCCACAGCTCTTTTACTTCCCACAGCTCCTTTACTTCCCACAGCTCCTTTACAGTTACCCATAGTGCTGGTAGTTTATCACCAGATTAATGTGGTATAAGCTTGTGAGGTAAACTTGCTCATCCAATACCACAACATAAATCCGTCTGAATGACCAATGACCAGAGGAAGTTCAATTTTTACATTCAAAAATCGACTGGATCTCCAATCTCGAGATATGATTCGACTATGCTTCACACTCATTTCCGTAGTAGATTTTCAAGATATCTTTCCGTTTGGGTCATGTTGACGAGTGACCCATTGTGATCAAATCAATGGGATATTGTGATCTCGATCATCCTCATTTTTATTAGCAAGTTGTTTTGCTCATACTTGTTTCAACGATCATCACTTTAACGATTGCTGAATACGATGAACCCTAACGCTAGATCGATGAAATTTGTGCACAGTGCTTTAAGAAATTTATTGTGCACAGCAGGATATGGATACATACAAGTTGTATCAAAGCGGTCAAAAAAAAATCCAGCATAAATACCCCAAGGGAAACGAAGGTGGAATGGAAATGAACCCTGTGTTTTTCCCATACCTATCTCCCTATAGTGTTCGAATTACCCTCGCAAACATATGGGAATTAAAGGCAAACTTAATCACCCGAAAAGGAATACAGCAATTGGAAATTACAGTAATAGTTGTTATATAAAAATCACGTCGAAGAAAAATGAATTCCCATGATGCGCTTTTTTTTAAAGAAAAAATTTCAGACTTTGGTGTATTCTTTCGCTATAGGCAATAAAAACAACGTCGTTTTATATTTCTGCCTCCAACAATAGATTATCTGGTGTTCTTTTTTTATCATGCATCATGTACGCTCCCAATCCTCTCAAATTATATTACAAGCAGGAGAAGCGTAGCCCTTACTATTCACGACTAAAATGAACAAACATTGATAAGCATAAAAGTAGCAAGAGATCAATATAAATAAATAGGCATTCGAAAATGGCGCAACTGTCGGATAGTTAAGCAATTGCAGTCGTCACTAATGGGCCAACACAGATCAACAGGAATCTGAATACGGCGCAAATGTCGAGCAACTACAAAATTATAACTCTCAATAATAATTGCCCACATTTGCAGGCACACAACTACAAAGGCAAGGTTTCTCTAAAACAATACCAATTTATGGAATGAGTGAAACAACATATATTTCAGCAAGTGAAAATGAATGAGCAAAGATCGAAGAGAAATATACAGTATCAATCCCCTGCTTCAGGGAATCGTTAACTTGTTTCTATTTTTAGTTACTTATTTCATGAGAAATCAAAAAACAAATTCCATCACAAAGATGTGGAAAATATTCGCATAAGAAATTTCTTCGAAAATTGTGGAGCTCCGGAACCGGAATGGGGTTTTTTTAAACTTTTTTTGTGGAACTCCGGAACCGGGATGGGGGTTTTTTAAACTTTTTTTTGAAAAGAAATTTGATTGAAAATATTACATAGAGATTATGATGTGCTAAATATTTATGTAATGATTGTCTATCCCAATAGGGATGTTTTTCCGACCGGAAAGGTTGTGTTATATACAACCGGAAGAAGTAGCACTTCAAAAACACATCAAATTAATTTAACAATTTAAAATCTATACAAATGGATTACTCATTTTCATTCGGTTTATTCTTTTTAACCAATGGAAAATATTCTACGATCCCCGAAGTCGCATTTTGCACATTCTTTTGTACACTTTCGGCACCCTGAAAAGTGAAACTTTAATGGAACACCACTTAGAACGAATTGCTTACCACTATAAAACCTTTACTATTAGAGTTTTCAATATACTTTGTGAACGAAGTGAGGAAAGAGACATCTCAACTGAACTAACATGAACATATATTTTTTTTAACTTCAAGCATTCTCTATATCCAAATTTGCTGAAGGTACAAAACTCTATGATGGTCATCTATAACGGAAGAGGTACACAGAACTATTTAAAAATGACTTTCACAAATTTTAAAAATACATAAAACTGCAACTGTTTGTGAAATTAATCTCGAAATTCATAAAAACAGAATAGATTTGCGAAGATCGGAGAGGGGAGGGGGGGACTTAATCGATCTGAACAACCTAAAACAAAGATGACTTGGTTATTTTTTATTTAAATGGCGAGTTAATATCTATCCACAAATGACAATGAATATAGCTATGCGCCGAGTAAAATATAACCGACCAACGTTCAAAAATAAATTAAAACAGCTATATAAGCAGAATCGAAGTGAAAAAAAGGCAGAATCACCTTATAGGAATCAGAAGATAGATGACAGGATCCAAGTACATCAAGCTTCCTTTGTATTAATGGCCACATTACATCATCAGCTGTCCTATTGGCAAGTAGATACTGCACGAAGACAGAATCTGTTTGTCCCACTCGATGAGCTCGATCTTCTGCTTGTTTTAATGTCTGTAACGAATCCTCTATACCTCTAGAAGCACTTCAAGTCATAATCAAAATTAAAGAGGAAACGAAACCTATCGATGTCCCTCAAAACATAAACAACGGCACCGAACCGAATCAGATAGCCGTAGCTCGAAAGTATGGCCCACACCATCGGTATCAGATCGGTAAAATCTTTCACGAGGAAATTCCACATGGAGGAGACTTCTTCAAAACAGGCTTAATTCTTCCACTCTATGGCGATGGGGCATCGGCTTAAGGAAGTATGACAAAGTGAAGTTAATATAAAAAGTCCGCTGCAAAGTTTTTCATGCACAGACAAAGCAATATGCTCGAAATCAAAACACTCAAATAAAACGTCACCCCAGGATTCCAGTGCAATTCGGCAAATACGACGACCGTCGCCGCTGTGAGAGTGATACCAATACCTGCTGCTGTCATCGATAAAACGGCCACAACTACATCGTCGTCTTCTTGAAAAAGACGACATTGCTCCTCGCGTGATTTTGATGCTGTTGTTCCATCTATACGAATTGATCTCAGACCCTGAAACAGGGTCACAAAACTACCGTAATAAACTGAAATTACAAAGTTATCCTCCTCTCACAATTCTTTCTTATACCCTAGAGCAGCAATAAGTGGCATTGTGATGCAAAAAACGGTGCAAAAAGCAATTATGCGTCTCAAGAGCTGTTCGCGATTCTAATAAATCCGACCTTTTCAAAATTAAATGAACTGCATATAAAACACTTGCAAATATTACATATGTGATCATATCATGACAACTATCAATCAAGCAAAGGTGTATAAAACCAAATCCATAAGAAAATAGCTTCTGAAAAAGGACTTATACTCGCCTCAACTCAAATAAAAAATAAGGAAAAGATGAAAGACCTACTTTTTTGGTCACAGACATAGAGATGGTATCAAGCACAACCTGATGATGTGCGAATACCAACACTTTTCTTCGTGGTGCACCATCATAGAAAAAATTATCAACAATATGAGACGCAACACTTTTCGCTTTTGCGATACCAGTCTCGTAATAGTATCCAACAAGGCATTGATGCTTTGTCTCTTTATCCTTCAAACACAATCCCTCTTTCTTTCACCGATTAGAGGTAAATTAAAATATAATCGTAGCAAAATGAACCAACAATATTTGCATAACGATTCACATAGATGCACTTTGTGCCGATTTAATAACCCCTCTATAAACTAACTATCCCCTCAAACAATCAATGAAATTTGTCAAGTGCCGCGAATGCGCTTATATTTTGCTTTGAATCGACAATACTTCGGTCTTGCAAATCCACAGAATCGACTTCCCATCACTGACCATTTGTTTCCCACGAGAAAAGAACGTCAATTTGAGAGGTGAACTGTATCCGCCGTGTCCTATGATTGTATCTTCAGGACAAATATACACGCATACTCACGAGTAAATGAATGATCTCACAATGAGGTATTTTATGCAAACCCACAAAAATGTATAAAAATGAACAAATTAAAAACAGAAATAAATACCGCAGCGCCGTGATATGCAGCCTTCGCAGAACGTAAATTCGAAATATTAACATCAATAGAACCATCGTTAAGAAAAACCACCTCGCGACGCTTTTCAGGTAAATCGTTGAGTACATCTTTCTTCAACCGCCTATAAAAAATAAAATAAATTAAAAAACACCACAAAAGGCAAGATAATTTTATTTTCCAGAAAGTTGTTGTCACTATGAAGTGGTACCACTTCCCTTGACTATTATAACTGTTCCCCAGAGGGAATAAAACGATATGAGTTTAGGCGGAGGAAAATCGCAATCCTATCGACAATCCATGTATACAAACGGCTGGTCCCTTCGCATTTATACCAACAAAACACACCAACTAAAATGCATATAAATGAATAGACCATAAATTAAGCTTGAAGGTCTCTTATATTATAGAAAGTAATTAAAAATATTCATATTTCCATAAAACAATAAATGAAAATCAATAATCGAAGAGAACATAAACTTATCCAGAAATTTCCACAAACGCTTTATTCCATAGAAAAAATTTTCGAAAATTTTTTATAGTCGAGATAATCAAAAAATAATAGTCGCTGTAAAAACATAGCCAATAATTTGACATCGAAAATATTTTTAAAAAACTTTTTAAAATTTTTTGTGATGACCGTTTCACTACAAATAATAAATCAAATCATTATTAAAAATAAATTTTTTCAATAAAAAAAATAACTGAATTAAATTAAAAATTCACCTAATCATAATACTATTCGATAGAATAAGTGCCAATTCATTGCTATTTGTACATCCTTTTGCTTCGAAACTAAAACGTCCTTGTTTCCCATCACAATATCGAATTGCAAAATCACGAAAATTCGGAAATATTTTTGGGTCGATTATTCGAATCTGCGAAAATAATTCGACCGGACGTGATAACGCTGGTGTACCACTTAGTAGGATCACACGTAATGCCCTCTTCTGTAGATATATCGATTATCACAATAAACAATTAAAATACTCTCGATTATAGCAGTATGAAAATCAACTTGCATAAGTGTGTATAATCTGCAGGTTACAGTTTCATCAGCAACGACAATTAAGAGCATGATTACGTTGCCTAGAATATAGATAGATATGTGGGATATAGTGTTTCTCAGTAATTATGCACGATGCATAGAGATATGGCCTCTTGAGGCAGTTCTTAATCTTCTTCTCTTCTTAGAAATCAGCAACTGTGTTCATATAGCTCCTGTTAAAAACTCCTCTCCAAATGCTGCAAACATTTTGCTGCTGCATTCACTTTTTATTTACCATATTAACCATTAGTAACTAATCGTTACTTTTTTCATATTGTATTAGTAATATTTGCCAAGCAAAAAATGAAATAATACAATTAAACATAAAAGTCTCGCCTTATCTCTTAAAGATTATAATAAAAATATCCAACAAATTGGAAGAAAATGCACGTTTTCTTTTTTTTTACTGACTTTCACCTGAAAATGCAGTACTCCTCCATCTATCGAAAGCATAAAGCAACATGCATCACCCCCTCACCCCTATACATCCATTTATCAAACTGCCCTCTCCCTCCTCCCCCCAATAAGCTAGCATATTAACCCATTAAAACAAACAAATAAATTTCACTCAAAATACAGCTCCACTACTACTTCTTCATAAGAAATAAGCTCCATCATTCCTCCACGTTCCTTACTAATAAAGGTACCTATTTCCCTTCGTAACGGTACACGAGCTCCATTAAAACTACTCAGTAAGCATACTGCAGCTTTATCTAGCAACTTAACAAGACATTATTTACTCAGCAAAGAAATTCGCAATAAACAAACAAATAAAAAAACTAATCGAAATATCTGTTGCAACTTTAGTTCTTTGTGCTTGTCCATCTTTTATCATATGTGATTCATCCTGCAAAATAAACATCCTGAAAATTAATAAAAAGTTGAAAAATCGAATAAAACAAAGCAAAAACAATAAAGAAATTATAAGATGCTAATAAAATCGCAAACGAATACGAACGCCCTTTTAAATTGAAATAAGCAAATCGTCGTTTTACACACATCTCTTAACGATATGGATATAAAATTCATTTAGAATTTCCGGAAAATCATTTTAAATCGGAAATATTCACTATCCCTCTCTAAACGATCAACTAAGACTTATAGATCTCACTTTTGATTAGATACGGGTTTAAATCGTCCAAACAAACAAAAAAAAAACAAACAATGAAACAATTCCATTTCCTCAGTGCAATTCCATCAAGATGGTCTATTTCGTTAATTTACTTTCCCTTATCTTCTTTTATTTCGAAAGTTTGTCACCCTGTCGTAATTTATAAAATATGGAAATAAAAACCTTTATAGATAAACCTTATAAACCTGTCGTAAAAACCTTTATAAAACACAGATATGGGAATAAAAAAATAAAAAACTCACAAAGACAATTGCTTGAAATGCATATTCGAGTAGATGTTTTCGTTTAATTACCATTAAATCATAGCTCATTATTGCGATTGTCATTGAAGATTTCTGCATTGGTAATTGATCACTGCCTTTCTCCAATATACACACATTACTCACCGATGGTAAGAACGTTTTGATTTGCTATAAAAGGTACAATACATTAGTTCACTTCTCTTCTGGAATAAAGATGATGCGAGGGAGATTGAGCAGGGGGATCGAGAAAGGGATTTAAAAAGGATAAGAGGGGGCACAGCAAAGGACAAAAAGATAGAGAGGATGGAGGAATTATGCAAAAAAAAGCTTTAAATTTAATGCAATAAATTATTAGTGCATACAAAATTGCAATTTAAGAAAAACACTTCAGTAATTGCAAATATTATAATATCTTTTAGTATAACATCAGATTTACAAAAAAATAATCAAAATGTAATCTAAATTTTGAAATATTTTATAAAATTTTCCCTCCACTATGAATCTTCCATATTTATTTATTTAGGTTCTCTTAAAATATTTTAGCAAACGTTATATTCCGATTAACAAGTAATAAATTCGAATAAAACTGCTTCTATGGCTATTCAACAACAAAGAAAAAAAACCCTGAATATATCAAAACTCAATTCGAAAAAAGCTTACATTCATCCAAGAGAATTTGACCGATGAAGGACAAACGACCAACAATGGCCAATCGCAACTAAAATATCGCATAATAGCCAATGCCTGAATCGTCTTACCTAATCCCATCTCGTCAGCGATCAAAAGACGACCTCGGCGTTGTATTCCGAATCTGAATTTACGCTTTCTCAACACTCTCAGAGAGAGAGTCATTTAGCAAATTCTTCAGGCGCAATCATCATCCGACGGTAATTTTCTTTTAATTATGTAATAAGCAGAAGTCGCATGAGATAGTCATCTGCACATTAGCAATTCGCACTTGCACATTAGCAATTCGCACCTGCACGTTAGCAATTCCTACCTGCACATTAGCAATTCGCACCTGCACATTAGCAATTCGCACTTGCACAGGTTAGATCCAACTTAGTAATTTTCGATCACCTACTTTGATATTTAAAAATAAAGATAAACTATGAAGAACTTAAGAACACATATTTCATAATGGGTAGGTCGATATTTTTATAATTACTAGCACTCACATTTTACTAAGAAAGCAACAAACTTTACTTGTAAAAATTTTGCTCATTTTTTCACCTTACTTCAATAAGAAAAAAGGATGCATTTTTGGAAAGTTTAAATACGTATATATAAATATATAAAATATGAAAATAAGATTCCACTGCTTTACAAAAAGGAAGCCAAATTATTACGAAAATAATCTCTATGCAGAATTTGTTTTCAATGATAAAAGAAATCGAGCTAATCGATGCCGATATATTTTGCATAAAAAAATAATGGTTTAGTTCACTCAATTATAATATTGAAATTTATTTTGAAAATAAAAAAAAACGAAAAAAAAAGAAACTGCAAATAAAATATAACATACAAAACTCCTTTGCGTTGGAATGGAAAAAGTGCATCAACAAGTGTCCTATCGATAGTGCTCTCCAGGCGTATTTCTTTATTTAACCTTTTGGTCATATCGTTGTGTTCTCGCAATATCTTAATTCGAATAAATAAATAAAAACAACGTTCTATTTATGAATAATAAATATACTCTAGCAAATGAAGCAGATTAACAGCTATATTCAACAAAAAAAAAATTCTTTCTTTTAAATGAGCAAATAAATAAATAAATAAATAAATAAATAAATAAATCAATAGCCGAAAAAACTTTTTGCGGGTCAAACTGCAAAAAAGAAAACTATATATGTCGGCCAATCTTTCAGGTCAACAATAACCTTGAAGAAACATTCATGTAGACAAACATAGAAAACACCTATAAGCAACGACCTACAAAAGAGAATTGGTTACATATGACTGCTAGGATTATTTCATTTATCAAATGTTATATCATTCAAAGATACATCTGCAATATCGATTGGTTTTATAGCAACAACGATGTGACAACTCAACAACGAATAGGCACGGATAACTCAATAAAAAAGATATAAATAATTGAGCTATATAAAATATTGCATAAAAATGACGTCATCCACTCAGATACGAAATATTAGAGATGCGGCATCAGAACACCCACACTGAAGAACAAAAATATATGTATAGACAATTTGATTTGCATGAACTATTCCCAGGATAGGTTGTTGTTCTATAAAAGCCGAGTTCAGACGAATCGTTGCATTATTCGTTCATACTCTCTTTTAATTAAATTGTTGATCGTTTGTTTTATAAATCGAGAATATCGTGATGCATACGCGAACATAAGAGAATATAAGAAAAACTAAAATAGCAAATTTCAAATAAATAAATATGGGACCTCCCACCACGATATCTAACATGATCTATGCATCGCAATTCCATTCATCCTCATAATAGATCACAACGATCAAAAATAAACTTTCTGCTTCACTTGGCGGTTTTTTTTTAAAGTTAACTAACGTAACGCAGTAGAAAAGAATAAAGATGGACCAGTCGGCTGCACCATCTAACCAAGAATTAACATTAGCTATTGGTAGATCAAAGACGGATTCTTATATATATATATATGTTAAGAGTCACTTACACTCAAGACATTTTCCGGAATCCTGTGTAGTAGAACGGTGACATGTTTGATTGTATTCAGCTTCTCTTCCACCAAGTTTATGTCGGTGACCGGAAAACTCCAAAGTTTCTTAACTGGATCGTAGCTCTTCGATGGTATCTCCTTCAAAGCTGCCACCAACGATTCATGGAATGGTGTAAACGCCACCTAAATATTAGCGGCTATATATGATCTGCAATCACTTACAAAGGTGAAGCGTCACGAATAAAACCAAATCCGAAAAAAAAACTTCAATGGAACCTGCTTCTTAATAACTGTCGTAAACCATCATATGTTGTTGCAGAAGGATTACGGAGACTGAATTATGCCTTATATGGCTACCATCTTCCTAACACCCTCAATTAAAGGAATTGGAGCATCGGATCTTACTGAAATCGGTACCGAATTTCGAAAAAAAGCGAAAGAAGACTGAATAGAGGATGAAAAGGTGATCGAATGAAAATCTCTATTGAGGTGGAAAAAATTCGATGTTAAAATTTACCGAAAACTGACATGTATTTTCAAGCTTAAGATCAATGAATGTAGCCTGAGGCGAAATACTCTAAGATGCGTTTACTCGTTCCTCGAAGCTTTGATTTGTGGATTACAATATTCTGAATTTTTGGTTGATGATTAAAATTTACCCTAAACCGATGAGAGGGGTAAGGCTTTCAGGTATGGTATCAACCTTTTTGTTCGAATGATCTTTGAGAAAATTCGTTTTCTCATACTCTCTCTTTTCCCATCACCTCTGCTCTTTTATTCCCCTTTTCTCTTTACCTCTTAATAAAAGTAGAATTGATTCACTGGTACTGCTACAGGACGTAGTCGTTTTCCGTTGTCAATCGAGGAAGCGAAAAGGACGTAGAAGGTGAAACACCTAGGTAATCTCTGGAGAGCATATATTCGAAATGAGTTCTAAACGCAACAAATAAAACTCACACCAAAGAAGCACTCATCGATGAGGCTGAGCGTCACCTCAACTTCAACCTTGCATGACCTCAGCGCTAATATCATCACTTGTAGAGTGTGTTATAAACACATTTCCACGATGATGTGTATCAACAGCTACAACAGCCGTAGACTGAGCTCGAGGTTTAGCAGCCGTAAACGTTCGTGATCCAACAGAAACGATATGAGTATCGGTCGACGTCGACGGTGGATTGGAGAACGCTGCACCATTTTGCTGTTGCTGACGCAATGCCAAGCGTCGATCAGCTTCAGCTTTATTCCGTGCAATTCGAGCTTTCTGTTCTTCGGTTAATGCTGCCATATCTGGAAAAATGGATGAATGACCAATCAACCTGAATCCAATAAAAACTAGAACGAACGTGATGGTTTTGAGGTGAAGAAAACGTTGAGAATGTTTCTTTAGAGATGAGGGTGGTGGCATAGTTTGTTTCAAAAGTATGGCAGCATTCTCAATACTCGTAAGCACAGGAGAACCTTTTTTGGGATTTTTATGATCCTTGTATGTATATTATTTAAATTACAAGGCTATTCTATAAGCTGGATGCAGGTGAGGAATTATTGCCATAGAAAGATTCGAGATGGAACTGAAGGATGAGAAGAATGAAATGGAGATGAGGAAGTTTCTCTATGTTAACAAAAAAAAAAGCTGAAATTCGGTGCAAAAAAAACCAACAACAACAACGAACTGCACATAAAAGCCCTGGCAGATTTTCATTACTGCTGTTGCATTATCACGTCCAACCTAAAATAATCCCCACACATCACTTATCACTTGGGGTGGTTATGATTTCAAATTTTACCACTCTTTCGGTAGAGAAATTATTTTTAGTTACGATAAGGGTTCCTGGAACTTCTTAGGTCACTCAGCGGTCCCCGTATACTAGAGTGATAACCTTCGGTCACTCAGCGTCCCCCTATACTAGAGTGATAACTTTCGGTCAGTCAGCGGTCCCCATCTACTAGAGTGACCACTTTCATATAGACCGCCAGGTATCATTCGCCTCTAGGCTCGGCTGCATATTATGATCAATCAACGCCGAACAACTTTGTCCTCATTTTAGATCCTATTATTTTTTCCACTGTTATAATGAGGAAATTAAAACTGCTAAAAGGAAATTAAAGAGTAATGAAAAAATGCGAATTTAGAAATTATGTTGTTAAAATTATATAAGTTTATTAAAATATAAAATTAAATGCTTGCAAAATGTAAATATAATAAAAATATGAAAAATACATGAAAAATAGATCATAAAAATTTTTTTAAAAAAGCGAAAAAAATTATAAATTATAAATGAAAAACAAATCAAATAAATGTTAAGTAGGAAAATAAAAAGAGTTCAAATGATGAGTGATAAAATGCGTTAGAAATTAATATATAATAAATTAGAATATCGCTCAAAAATAAAAAACGGAAAGGGCAAAGGTCAACGAATGCAATCTTCATAAGCAAGAAAGAAAGAAAAACAGCGCATAGAATGCGATGTTGAAATTGTTGGGCTAAGAAGTAGTGAAGATGACCACAATGACCAACATACTATCAAATGACCATATGAAAACATAATAAAACGAAGAATGAAAAACCTAAAATAAAAAATTTTCATGCAAATAGGTATTAATAAAATCTAAGAAAAGGAGTGATCAATTCGTTGAATAGAATTCCCCATCATTACAATTTAGAATACTTGAATTTACAATTAGAACGATATAATAGCAATTAGCGAATGTTTAATTAATAGAACAAATATGAATACTAAATTTAAGGCTAATGAGTATAAATTCCCTCAAGATGTATTAGAATCTAAACATTTTAAGCATTAAAAAAAAGATTAGAAATCTATTCGTAATATAAATAAAAATAAAATTTTTATTAAAATACAATATGAAGTTGTTTTTCCAAACGATTGAAACGTCTATAGATTTTGATGAAAATTTCATTCCATTCATTCTAATTCTAATATATTCCATTCATTCCATTTTTATGCGCCTTGCATATACCCAAATGAAAAGTATTGTCGAACTTTGAATTATTTTTTGTTTTGTTTTGTTTTTGTTTTTTTTGTTTTTTTTGAACACAGTAAGTTCAAAGAGACGAAAACTATTCGATGGGAGAGTCATTATTCTACGAGGAGTTCAATGAATGGAAGGGGGTTATACTTGAGTTTTTACGATACGTTTCAATTGAAAAAAAATAATAACTGAAAAACATATGCGCATTTTATGATGTAAGCCAAATCCAGGTATAGGTTGAATCCGTTTCCGGTCATGCCAGGGTCGAAATCCTGAACTACAATTTAGTAGGCAAGCATGATCCTGTTTGCAGTTCTAAACAGAATGAATTAAAACCTGTCCCGCCTATGGTCGCCACACGACCAGATTTTATCCACAGGTTAGCTTTAACAAAGCAATTCGAGACCCTCAGCAACAATCATGCGATTGCAGCCCTTCCCTCGTATCCGTAATATTGCAGAATAAGGCTGGCGACCCCCCCCCCCTCCTCCCCCTCGTTAACGGATAGGGGCAGCCAATCCTCTTTTTCCTGCAACACTTCAAGCTTGCCTTCGTCATTAAAACGACACCTTCGGCGTTGGTTGCTACCTGTCAAATTCCCACCCACAACACATTCACAAATATTACGATTGCCTGGGAATATGCAATTATATATGCAAAATTCAACGTGCTGCTATGCATTATATGCAAAATAAAAGTTCCCACCTCTAAAAACCTCGAAGGTGGTCTGTCATTGTCTATAAGGCTTAGTAAGAGATGCGAGGGTGAGAACATCTCACTTAACCATTTCGCATCGCGTCATCACAACTATTCACCTGTACTCTGGAAAAAGTTAGAGAGGAGGTATTTGTTGCAGTGTAAGTTTGTTTCCACGATCGCAACACTACGGAGGTCTGACTTAAATCTGGTTCAACTTCAGGTCGAGATCGGGACCGAACTAGTCGCAAACCCCCGAACTTGAAGTGGTTTGATTACGCTGAGCCTCGGAAATACGGAACTTCTAAACGAAATTCCATTTAGGGCTGGTACAATTTATGAGTACCTTTAGTATTCGGAGCCTTGAAAATTGGGAAACTTCAAAGGACATTCAGTCGTCCTTGAAGTTCGAAGACACCTTTCCTCACTGTAAACGTGATTCAGATCACTCCGAACAAATTTTTTTCTGGGAGAGGTGTTAGTTAAAGTAAATCTTTCCCCAGCTGTATGTACGGAAGTTGCATCGATCAGCCGATGTTCACATATTTGAGATGGCCACACTCCCCAGTCAATTAAATGGGAAGTGTCATCTCCATGATCGCGTGAGCTCCAACTTTGAATCCGTACGGAGTTCGCGTCAGCTTAATATCTTCATAAAGTTGGCGCCAAATTTATATCTTCACAGTTGGCGCTAACTTTATATCTTCAGGAAGTTGGCGCTAACTTTATATCTTCAGGAAGTTGGCGCTAACTTTATATCTTCAGGAAGTTGGCGCTAACTTTGTGCCTTCATAAACTTGGCTCCAGCTTTATATCCGCGTGAAGCGTATCGTCCCCCTTTAGCCACTCCTGAAAGGTTTACAATGTTTCAGCGGCTGCTATCAATGCTGAAGACAGCGCAACGTTTGTGGACGTGTAGTTCACGTTTGAAAGTGAACGACGAGATTCCGTTGGTTGTCTATCATTCATTACGATCGAAACTGCGTGTAGTGATAGCCGATGTACCTGGTCCAACTGTTAAGGGTATTCTCTCGTTTGGTTGGTGTTTAAAAAAAAAACACTTAGAAAATAGTTTTGTTGGGAAGCAATTAAATGCAAAAAAAAGATCGTAATACGATTGAGAATGAATATATTGGAGAGGATTGATATTAAAGATTCATCAACGGGTGATATTAGATAATAAACCCATCAATGAGTGTTGATGGCAGTCCATTGAAACATCGTTTCAACACTATGCTGCAATTCACTCTTATCTGAAAATTTTGTTTATTTATCTTATCTGTGAAGGAAATTATTGCTATGATTATTTTTGGGCAGCAAGGATTATGTGAGATAGTTTTTTTTTTAATGTTTTAGTAAAAAATATATATTTTTTGCAAAACTTTATTCCTCTTCGACGTTTTTTTACAGTATAAAATTATTAACCCATGGGGTTATAAAAAAACGAAGTTAATGATTATATAAGAGTATTGTAAGATATGGAGGTAATGAATCTAATTTTTTTTGGATAATGATGTGATGAGTTTTTCTTGCTTAAAATCTTCCAGAATTGGATCTGTTAGGTCGAGTAGAGTGAGCCCGAGTTACATCAGCTCGAGCTTTCTTTGCTGCTGTTGCTAATCTTGAGTATTTTGTACTATGTGGTATATACGAGGTGGAAATTAGGCTTTTCATTCATCTCTGCATTGTTTGCCATCCCTCTTATAGTGGCGGAATTTTTTTTGTCCTTATCATCACTGATTAACCAGTTGTTTATATTGAACTTACCTAGTTGATGCTGCGAAATAATCGATAAATGGTTTAATTATTACTGCGTTCATATATTGCCATATATTGTTGTGTGATTAAGCAATTTTACCTGATACTTTGCTAGTTATCGGATCGGTCATCGTCCATCGATTCCAAACTTGAAGGGGGTAGGGGGGAGGGCGGCACTAGGTGGGATATGTACAACCAATCGGATTAATTTTTCGAATTATTAAATGAGTTATTTTTCGGATTAATTTTTCGAATTATTAAATGAGTTATTTCTGAATAAATTAAATAAATTAAAATATGAATAAACCATTTTGCATAGTTTATTACACTTACTATGGAATCATACCAATAATCAATTTTATTTATAAAATTAGTTGCGAAATAATTTCTAGAATTTGCTTAGTAAAGCAATTGTTTGCAGTGACCGAAACAAATACGGATGATGGCTTACCGCATACTTTGGAGCATCTTATATTTATGGGTAGTGAAAGATATCCATATAAAGGAGTACTTGATGTGATCGCTAATCGTTGCTTAGCTTCCGGTACAAATGCATGGACCGATCAAGATCATACTGCCTACACCCTTTCGACGGTTCGTCTTTGTAATTTCTTATTCACTAATCAAAATATTTAAATAAAAATCTAAAAATTGTATTCGATTGTGGATATCCAGGAAAAGATAGTTGGGGTCGCTATTTCGGAACTAATATTTATTGATTATTGAAATTAAAATATCCTTATTTTTCCTTTAATTATAATATATTTATTGCTTCTTCAATTAAATCATACAATTCGAGTATTTCAGGTTGGCAGTCATGTTCTATCGCCGAGTTTAACGGTATTTTTTCGAGGAATTATTCTTTTTTTTTAAATTAAATATCTAAATCATTTAATATCTGAATTTAACATCTGAATTGAAATGAATTACTGCGAGTGTTCCATTTATTTTGTGTTTCTTGCGCTAAATAAACTGTAATAGTAAACTGAAAGGAAAAGACCTGAAGAGACGTTACATCCTTCCAGATCCCTTCAAAGTATGCACACTTCCAAATCTGTGAATATCTTTCGTTGTTTCTGCCTTATAGGTTACAGGATTTTATTGAACTGACTATATTAGAATTTTGTAATGTACCTGGCCATCGTATTTTTACTCTTCATCCTTACCTATGACCTCAGGCAATATCTTCAATTTTACTTTACGTTTATTATTTTATTTATGTTTTTCTGTCTTCAACAATGAGATGATTCTAGAAGGAACAATTCATCACCGAAGTACATCATATAAATGGGAATGGCGAAGATGCGGGTGTTGTATATAGTGAAATGCAAGATCATGAATCCGATATGGAGAATATTGTATCTCGTAAACGCAAGCAACTATTCTATCCCGAAGGTGAGACGTTATTCTTCCTCTCAAATTTGCATATCTACTTATTTCTTCGATTTCCTTCTTTATTTAAATTCAATGTGGTACAGATTCAAGGTGAATATTCAAATGGTATATTCAGGTAGTCCATATCGAGTTGAGACGGGTGGTCGTTTGCCGAATCTACGTACTTCATGCTGCAATGAAAAAGTTCGCGAATTTCATAGTCAATTTTATCATCTCAACAATATGATGCTTGTCGTATGTGGCATTATCGATCATGAAAAGTTATTGAATACCGTCTCTTGTGTTGGTGAGATTATTTAAAGATCTATTTTTATGGGTTTTTCTTAAAATTCCGATTGGTGAACTTTCTTAATACTATATTAAAATTTTGATCATTGATTAGTCGATCATTTTTGCTGGAATTATTCAAGGCTAATTAAAATTTTCGCGGATATTTCTTATGTTAATTTTCCATGAAATTTAAAAAAATGTTTGGAGAAAGTAGAAGAAACAAAAGCATTTTAAGGTCCTATTTTCTGAAAAAAAATCTTCAGTTCATATTTTCCGAAAAAAATTTTTTTCAAAGGCAAAATTTTACTCAAATTTTATTATTCAATATATTTGCTAGCAGTGAAATTTATTTAATTTCGACAACAAAGGGGTGCAGTTATTTCATTTTCTTCAAAATCACATCAATCAAGGCATCATCGCCATTCGTGCGTCCATGTTTGCTACCAGTTGGCTGGTTGGAGAGAAAAGAATCTAATATAAAATATAATATATAAATATGGATTAGGTATTAAGGGATATAAAATTGGCATTGATTTTTTAGAAGTTCAGAGATTCTTATCTCGGAATGCATGATGCCTCATTATTAGAGTTACGTATAATGGTCAGCTTGGGCAGCTGGCGTTAATTCAAGCTTATAAACGGGTGGCACCAATATGCCGCTGCATTATCTCTGCTCTCTCCCATCGTCGTAATGTCGTTTTCTATTAGCCATCTTGCTCACCTCTCTCCCAAACCCTTCCATGAAATCTTGAAGAAATTTTCTCACTCATTCGCCCTCTCCTCTAATTTTTCGATTGTCAGCTGTTTCTTTTGAGATTTTTTTAAATGAAAAAATTATGTCGGTGTTGTTGGTAGTCATTAATTTACCTTTTAGAAGAAGGATTGTTGAGTCGTATTCCGTCATCATTCCATATTCCATTCCGTGAAGAGGTACCTCCGATTGAAAAATATCGTGAAGCGGTTATTGACTGTCCATCCGATGATGAACATCGTGGCATTGTATCCATCTCATGGATTGGACCTACCGCATCGGTGAATTTTTGCTTCTAATGGCTTTTTTATTTTTTTTATTTTTTGAGGTTTTGGTACTACTGCCACGGTTTCTTTTGTACTGATTCCATCTTCTCAGATATGTTACAGTATTTCAATTGCCACTCGATAACGTACTGTTGTATCAGAATCCATAGTTTTTTCCCGTTCGTTCTTACCCAAATATTTAAGTAGCTGAAGCTATGGACTTGAGATGAACCTCCATACTTTATGAGTTTCGTTGTTTTTGCTCAGAGACTGTTCGAATGTATTATATCTTATTATTCAAAATCAAGATTGAATTTATTCCTCGTTGGTGCATATTTGATTTATTTGCAGGATTTATATACGATCGCAGCATTAGAGGTATTGTTTGATTATATGCAAAATACGGCTGTTGCACCACTACAAAAGGATTTCATTCAATTGGCAAATCCTTTCGCAAGTTCAGTATGCTTCTCGATTTCTGAGCAAAGCACCAGTGAGATTATTCTTTCTTTCGCTGGTGTCCCTATCGACAGATTATTCGATATTAAGAAGAGGTATATATCTGCTCATTTTTGTTTGGGTGGTATTAAAAGAAAAGAGAAGGGGAGGGATCGGTTAAGGCGTTTCCTCAAAATTTAAGGTTAGTTTTAGGTCATCTGCTCAAAAATTTATGCACCTACTATTTATTTGATTCACTTAACAATTCATCCGTTCGTCAAGGATCGGCGGGGATTTCTTGCTTCCAGCGTTGATCATTGAGCCGTATTAGTGGTTCATCTCATCTCGTTTCTGACCTTATTATATTCTAAAATATTTTCAGCAGTGAGAAAATTGTTACTTTTGTTGACTTCTTGTCTTTACCCTCTTTGGGGTAGAGAGAATATGGCGGCTTCTATTGGTTAGGGCGAATGAAATAGTAAATATATTTAAATTGTTCGATATTGGTAAGTAACGACTAATTGGAATCGATCTTGCATAAATATAAATCTAATAATGGGAAAGGCTAACGGCATACAAATTCTTTTCAAATATCCTTGATTATCCTTTCGATCGGAGTTTTTTGCTGATCTCGTTTACGTGTTTTTGATTTATATAGCGCTTTCAAGACTATTTCAAACGTTAAGTTATCTTATTTTCATCGATATTCAGCAAAAAACTATGACAAATCATTCATATCGTATAGCAAAATAAAACTTAATAAATGAGTGATTAGATTAGCTTGTTTTGGCAGTTTACTTCCATTTATTTTTCCCAAATAAGATTCTGACCTTCGAGCGGTATGGGGGAGGAGATGAAGGAAAAACGATTGAGATCGTCAACCCACAGGAAATAGAGCTACATTGCCTCGCAACTGCATCTTTGTTTGTTTGTTTTTTCGAACCACTTTTAGGTTATTCGAGAAGACAATCTTCGAACATTCGAATCCGAAGGAATTTGACATGGAAAGACTTGGCTTTGTTATAAATCAGTCGATCTTGAAGACATATGCCAAGGTGATTTATAAGTTTATCGATTATTTGCTGTTTTAAGTTATAAAATGGGTTATGTTTAATTCAGGAATAGGGTTTTAGGAAATCACATTCTAAGTCACTTTTCGGTTTCTTCGAATAGCACTATCAATGAGATTGCTCGTCCTCTTCACTTACTGCCAATCTGAAATTCTAGAGGGGGAAAATGGCTTGACTCCATTTTGAGGTTGTAATGAGCTGAAAGAATAGCATGAAAAAAGAGAAATGAAAAGGGAATAAAGTCAAAAAAGAAAAAAAATTTCGAAGAATGGAAGCATAAAGATGCCATGTCAAAAATTGAAGCAGTAGACCATAAATCTAAGGCTTTCGTTTATAAATCTGAGGTTATTAATTCTCATTCCTTCGAAATCTCTCCTTCTTGTTTCCGGTAGTCAGTTGATGTTTCAACTGAATCCGAAGAGTGTGATAGCGACGGACTTCGAAATTTCACTACAGTGCTTTTGAAGCCAAACGCTTGTTCGTCGAGGGAACTCATTGTATAGTGGGTATTACATAAGTAGTGATAAGAAAGCTATTACTTTAGTGATAAGAAAGCTATTTTATATAATTTTATGTAGGTTAATAGTTGCTTTATTGGTATCGTTTACGAGGTTATTACAAATGTATAGGTGATTGTATTATTTTGCAGTTTTGTTAGTGTATGGGTATTTTAGTACCGATAGAGGGTACGTTGAATTACAGTTTTGAAGCATAGTTGTTTTATGCTATGAATATATGTGCTGTTAATCATGGGCTCATACCGATCGGCAGTTTAAATTCTTCTTTGATAGCTGTTGAGAATTTTTATAAAAATATGAAGATGGCTTCAAAATTGGCATCTCAAGAGAGTACCTCAGAGGTTCGAGGGAGTATTTCGGGGGAGAATTTCCATGCCATTTTCGGACATATGGGTAACGATTGGCAAGGAAATGATGAATTCTTCTGAAGTATTCAATTTATTGAGCGCTGTGAGACACTGCTAACAATAATAACGTCATAGGAGTTCAGAAAAACCTGAAAGCGGGATTTGTGGTAAGAATCAATTGCCATTTTATGAGTTAAAAATATTAAGGGAAAATATATATTCCGCACTAATTTCAATAAAACCACAATTGAATTTTCGAAAGAATTAATTTAATTAGCATATTTTCAACTTCTTTCGATGGTGCAAATTCTTTGAATTTTTTTTGTAGTGCAAGTGATCTTTTTTCCAATGCAAATTACTTGGGATTCGATGTTGTAAAGTAATCTCCGAATGTTTTTTAAGACTAAAAAATGAATCAGCATCCTTCTGGTCGAATCTTATTAATTCATATCTCAACGATCGTTATGTTTGTGTTATTGGAAAGCCTTCACGCGAAAAAGTCAATGAATATGCAGCAGCTGTGAGTTTTTATTTTGTTTTCACATTTTCTTTATATCCGATATGCAGTAGGGAGATTTGAAGTGTTATAGATTTGATGGTATTTTAATATTTAAACATCGTATTTATTAATCAGTTATGATTTATTCTGACCTTGTTGACCAGTCTTAATTCATTCCTTTCATTAAAAGTGAAGTGAAATTGGTCAGTTATGATTTCTTTTTTTTGGTCAGTGGTCATTATGGGCGAAAAAGTGGTGCAAGCGAGAGATGGAAAGGGTGACTTGGTGTTAAGATTTTAAAGTCAACAAGAAATTTTCTAATAGTTTTCATCCTTTCTTGTAAGATGGGGCAGACATTTTTGCTTTTGTTGGATATGTGCATAATATATTATAGGAAACACGCTGCAGAAATGTTGGGGGAAACGTCGCCATGCGGTTTTTCTATTCTAATAAAGCGAAAGAATCTCTTTATTATTTATTTTGAAATTCCAAAGTTTTTGAAAAGTAATCAAGTATTATAGGCGGAGATATTTTAGGAGGAGAAACGATTAGAGAAACAACGTGAAGAGCTAGGTGAGGCAGGCTTGGCGCAGTGTGAACAACGATTACAGAAAGCTATCGAAAGGAACACGGTTTGTCAGCTTTTGTGACTGAAATGTTGGAAATCTATTCGGCTCATTTCTTATT
>QEWY01000165.1:58541-111742 GCA_006503575.1 Baylisascaris schroederi | reverse complement strand
TCCGCCTCCCATTTTTGAAGAAATAAGACTGTTTAAAAAAGATAGCTTGTTAGGCTTATTAAAATATGCTTGAAGGCATTAAAGCCGTCACCTGAGGTACTTTCGGATCTGATCGTGAAGGAGCTGGAGAAGTTCAGCACATTCGAGATCGCGACTAAATGCAACGTGAAGAGGCATTATACGAGTGTGCCTCTTATCGAGAAGATCCCTTTCACAACGTTCCTTCATCGCGCACCAACAAAGTTCATCGAGGTCCGTTAGCAAAAGCATTTAGTTGTTCTATATATTTTATACAATATTTATTCTTTTATTTTCATGAATTTAGATAAATCAGATAATATTTGTTATTTTGATTTAATATTTAAGTGAATATATTGAGGTGTTGTAACTAATTCGAAGAATTGCTACTTTATTGCTTCAACTTCCTTATTTTATTACTACCTCTGAAGCAGTTGTTATGGTAGTCTTCCTAAATATACGATGATTGCATAGATGTTATTAATGAGCCAATGAGGTTGCAGCTTTCAATAATATGGGACACAGAAAAAATTCCATTATCGAAACGAATTTGGCTAATGCTGTGGTTCGAGCTGATGTTCGAAAGTCCTGCTAAAGTTGGAGATGAGGTTGGATTTTTCCCTTCAATTATTCGTTTCTTTTGCAGCGAAAAATTCATAGACTTTCACGCTTATTTGTTCTTCATTCTTCCGTTTTCAGTATGCTGAGTTCTCATATCTCATCTTCTATGAAATGTGCTAAACTCGCAAATTCGGAAGAATTCGACAAAACTTTCCGATGTTAAGGGAAATTGGGTAGACGGAACGGGAAAGAGAGGGCAGGAGAGGAGCGTGAATAACTCAGAGACTAATAAAAAATTAATTAGGCTCAGCCAGGATTGCAGTGGAGCGTTGTTTTAACTGTTAAGATTTGAAGGGAGGAGCTTCTTCTTCGTTATGCCCCTCTATCTCCCCAATATTTTTCACGTCAGTACAAATTTCATACCGTCAACATATTTTGCAGGTATTGCCTTATGAAGAAGTCGCAAAGCAGTTTACTCGAGATCTTATATCGCAGTCGGTCGAAGTTGGCGTCTCATGCTACTACAGCCGTTATATCACTCTCAAAATGAAGGTCCCTTTTTTGAGATCGCCGAATTGGAGTCTGGGTTAGATAGGATCGTAGTCACGTTGTTTGATGACCATTTTGAAGTGAAGCTGTTGATATGTTAAAATAAGCCCCCAAATTTTCTGAAGTCGATAACTTAATCTTTTTTGGCTAAAAAAATGAATTCGTTGTCTTCGATGAGATGCTAATGAATGAAACATTCAAGAAAGCCCAATGCAAGATACAGATGCTTCAGATGCTAATTGTGCATATCGGATGTATTATCTGTGACTGACGTTATTTTAAGTTGGGAAAGAGCTGTAAGACTAGGCGTCTCGAAGCCCAAAAGTCCCTGAAGTACTATATTAGAGTTGTATATGAACCGTGTTCAAGTTCAGGTATCTTCCGAGAATTATACGATGTTGCAAAAATGGGCTGCAATATTCCTTGATGGTGTTGTATTCGAAGGGAGTAGAGTAGCTGTCTCTGCGCAGAAACTCGTCTCGCAGGCTATTGAAGCAAAGAGAGATGGTTCGACCGTGTGTGCAATGCTGCTTGCATCTACAGTTTATAAACCTGGTGAGAATGGGAGTTCAATAGTTTCGTCGTGATGTGAATCGAAAAAATAGTGATGAGTAACTCAAAAGTCAGAATCTCTTGTAAATTCGTTTACTTAATCGATCCACATCTTTCGTTTATAAGACGTATTTCATTATTTTGTAAGTGATAAGCTACTGAACAATTTAATTTTGATTAACTATACAAATGAATTTTTAGAAAGAATCTGACTCGAAACAAATTTTACCCGAAAAAATTTACATAGATAAATTTTTAAATGAAAAATATGGTTCAAAATTTGGAGTTGAAGAATAGTATGATTATTGAATGTGTAGTGTGTTTATGATAATCGTTGGCAATTAAAGCATATTGAAAATTTTAAATATTTGTGTGTGAAGATTTACTTTGTTTATAAAACTTTAAGTTTCTTTCTTTGAATTTTTTTTTTTATTTTCAGGAAGTAATTCATATGTTTATGGAACGATACAGTTGGAAAAATTCCACGAAGAAGTTGCCAAGAAAGCTATCATCAATCCGAAATGGGTAAGTATTTCCTCTCTTTTAATTTACTCAATCGAACTGCCAATGAAAGGAGCGTGAAACGTATTGGCTCGATGCACAGAGGAGTTGAAACTTTATACCGTATATTTGAATCCTTTCTTTAGAATGTAAATATCTTTAATGCATAAATACTTGTAAAATATGTAAACAGATATAAATTGGACCAACTACTTCCCTTTTGTTTTTTTCAGTGATCTGCCGGACTGATCATTATTAGCTGATGTTTGCATTAAATCGAATTAAAATTGATCAATCTTTTTGAGAATAAAATAAAATAAAACGATAGAATCTTCGGAATATCTCTGAAGAATGAGTCTAATATAAGGATTATATATAGCTAAGATATGGTTTAGGTTGTGGATCAATTAGAGCAATTGCGTTCCTTTATGCTATCAATGCCAGTCAATATGCATATCGCATGCAACGACTCGCTTATCGAAGAGCAAATAGAAGCCGATCAATGGGGTTTCCTCGATGGCAATTCAGGCGATCATAAACGTGGAATATTCATTGTCAGTTGGTTTTCTTCTAAGAAATGAATTGCGGGTGTGGGATTGCTTTAGAAGTGATTGGCCTTTGCTAATGAGGTAAAAAGTATGGTGCAGCTAGCTGTAAGTAGTCAGTGATACCTTAGTCGTTAAGGCGGTCAAATATTTCATACACTTTGTACACTGTCCATTTCCTTTCTTCCATGCAATTTTGCTTGTATTTATTGTTTATCCATGATAATCGCAATATATCATTTGAAATACACTAGTATCTAAAGATTTTTAAATTAATAGGGGATATTTTTAGTAATAATTATTAATAGGTAATATATTATTAATTGCCAGTTGAAAATATCAAATATCAAAAATTCGCAAATCACAGTTGTTAAATTGAAGGATATGATTTGCAAGCATATTGCATGCGAAATTATTGACTCCGGAGCAGGAATGTCCGAATGGGTCCGAGGGACTGACAGTCATGAAAAACTATCGAAGAACTATCTCTAACGCACACAGTGTGAACTGGATTAGTCAGCAGAAATGCAAAAACTCAGCTCTATGCAAAGAGGAGTCGCTGGGTGGTCATTTTACGGGACAGAAATACCGATCTATTTAATCATTTATAATGTAGTTATTGATTTGCAGAGTTAATTTCTCTAAGAAGTTGATTTTGCTGGTATCTTATTATTGCTTCGGACGTATCCAAACGAATTGGTCATTGAGAATACGAGTAATTGCAGAGTTGTTATTTTGACCAAGATTGGCGAGGAGAGGACCTGATGGCGACGATGCTATTGTCACAGTATTTGACTCAGTGTGAAGGTCCTCTTTGGCGAGGTATTCGAGGAGAGGGTCTTGCATATGGGGCAAATATATATGTGCAGCCAGATAAGAAATTGCTTACACTTTCGTTGTATCGTGGCTCACAGATTAACCAGGCCTATGATCAGACAAAGAAGATTGTCGTAAGTTGATTTACATTTTTATCATCCTCTTTTATAGATTGGAGAGTATATGATTAATGATTTAAGCTTACTTTATGACATTCTCAATGCATTAAGTTTTGGAATTTTTTTTTGCTATTTCAGGTTATTTGGGGGAGGGAGGGGGGGGGGAGGTTGTCGTTATACGATGTTGAACAAAAGATTGGAAGAGAAAAAGGAAGCATTCGTTTGATGTATCCATTTTGGTGTTGTTTCGTTATCTCGTTACATGAGGTGAGCATATGCTTCCACAACCTCATTCATGAAGAGAGGGATGTTCTACCACTTTAATTTACGAGTTGGCTGAGGATGAGGATGGATCCTAGATATCCTATGAGATCCTCTGGACAGAGTCGATTCTGTTACCTTATTTGTCTCTTGCGCCCAAAAAAGAGATAAGTATGTCGTTGCAGTGCCTGCTTTGCGATGTCAAGATATCCATGGGTTGTTGCAGGGATCGTTCTTCCCGGAAGCTACGTTGTTTGTTTAGATGATGATTTAGGTGGTGGGACTGCATTATTTAGGTGATAGTATGTTTGACAGCGTAGTGTAAGATATGTGAAAATAGCTGGCAGGTGTTTTGCAGCTGAACGTGTTGGATGATGGCAGTGTGGATAGAGATGACTTCGAGGCGGCTAAACGAAGCCTCGTTTGTGAGATTATGGAAGCTGAAGATACTGTCAAACGTGCGGCCACCCAAGCCGTCTTGGCACATTTTCGACAAATCCCACCCGATTTCACTAGGTTCGACTTTGATTTGTGGTTTAAGATATGGAATGAGGATACACTTAATGTAAAATATGAGATAGGATGTTTCCAAAGGTTTGAAAAAAGTCGCTGAATTTGAATCTGCTATGAAGGCAACGATTTACTTGCCAGTTTTATAGAGTTTCTCTGAAAACTAACTAACTTAACTGGATTTCTGGCCGTTATATGTTAGAAAAATCGAAGGTTTTAGCTGTGTGAACAATGAATTTAAAAGAGTGAAAATGAATACTTGAACAAGTAACTCGTTGTGGGTTGATTTCAGGGAGTTGTGTGCACGTATATGGGATGCATCGGTGGAGGAAGTATTGAAGGTAGGTGCACCCCATTTGAGAGACCTTTTCGATGACACGAAATGTACACGTGCTGTAGTGGTGCATCCGTCGAAAGTGAAGGAAATTCAAGAGCATTTTCCAGGAATTGAATGTGTTCCTATAGAGAATCTTGCAGTTTCATTTGAAAGCTGAAAGACCAATTATTCAATATGTGTCTGAGAGCATTGGATATTCTTCTCTTTTCTGAAACTCCGGGGCATTTCGTCGTTTCGTATCTTTTCGCTTCATTTCTTCAAGGCAATCTTGTCGTGCCATATAATTTGATGGCGTACACACTTCTAATTTTATTTAATTCTGTTCCCTGAATGTTTCTCTGAAGTAGGAAACCGTTGAGCCTGACATTCGACGAAAGTTTCCACAACATTCGATAGTTGCCGTTCCTCTAATTCTTTGTTTTACCTCGTCAACAGGTATTGAAGTGTTGTTTGCGGTCTTCTTCAGCGTTGTTTCTGTTATCTGCTGTCGTTGATATGTTTCTATTGTTTCTTTTTCACTGTCCCTGAATCATTCGAAGCTATGCATCATTAGCATCTGATATGGTCAAGCATTTTGATGATATTCCTATTAACTACATAGAAAATGCGAATAAGACAAAGCGAAACTAGTATATTTTGGCAAAAAATGTGAGGAAACTTGGAGCTGAAAGGTAATGAAGGAGAGGATGGAGTTGGAAAATCTTTTGCTTTTGAACGACTGAGCCCTAATTTTGTTTGTATTTTATTGCTCACGAATAGACGTTTACAAGTCGAATTGAGTTGAAATTAAATGTCCTCCCGTCCCCCTCCGTTTCCCTTCCCTACGCGCTTCCTGAAATGAACACTCGAGGATCCGTGATCCTGTCACGGGTTGTACGATTTGGTGCTGATAGAGTCGAATATTTATCGAGCTGCCATTTCCGTACAGCATCGGCGATGGCAACTCGTTCCCTCAAATGTGTGCTCTACGCTGTTGCATAGGTTTCGTAACAGTTCTCCTAAAGGGTTACTTATGGTCCTCATCAGTGGGACATCGATTACGTGTTTAGCGTCCTTCGGATCGACTTGTGATAGGATATTCCGTACTCATATTTAAGGCCTAGAAGGCTTAAAACTTAAAAATCGGGAAAGGAAAGAGGGTGCTATGACTTCTCGAAAATTAGTGCGAGTGGTGGTTAAGTTCCAAAACTTGCCGTACAAGACTCCGTTACCGCGAGGAA
The DNA here is from genome assembly GCA_006503575.1 of Baylisascaris schroederi. Taxonomy (NCBI): domain Eukaryota; kingdom Metazoa; phylum Nematoda; class Chromadorea; order Rhabditida; family Ascarididae; genus Baylisascaris; species Baylisascaris schroederi. The sequence goes on along the minus strand of QEWY01000165.1, from coordinate 105,753 downwards.
TTCGACGATAAATTATGAATGCCAAAGAATGACAACTTCTAGCAAACTAAAATATTGTATCATAGTCCAAGACAAAGACGCCTCGAATGGAGCAGTTGTTATTGTTGTCGGATGGGTGTTGTTGTTTAGTGGTTTGCTGTGTGTAAAGGTTTTACTAATCCATTATAAAAGTTTGGAATCCAATATTTCGAAGCTTTATATGACAAACAAGCATTATTATAAAAATAAATAAATAATAGAGTTATGGGAGGCACATATGCAAATTAAGTAGTACGATAGTGTACAACGCTCTGAGCAATCTCAAGGCGACCAACCGTAGAAACCATAAGCAGCACCGGGTGACTACAATAGTCCAATATTGCTAAATGCAGCTGAAGTACCAATCCTTCCCTCTTGTATCATCTCCCTCTCCCATCTTCGAATGAGTTGAGGGAAGATAACGAAACTTCAGAAGGCATAAATATACAGCGGAACACTAACATTAGAGTCTGGGACTTGCTCGAGACAAAAGATAGCGTAAAAAATTGGATATCGGACTGTCTTGGCCCGTTGCAGGAGTGTTTAGATGTAACCTCATATAGCCTCATGTTTATTGGCATACTAAAGGTAAGAGGAAGCAAAGCACTTCACAGGAATATGCATATTTAGGACCATTTAGGACTTTCAGTACCCTCAAGAATATCTTGACACCGATTAAAACTTGGAGATAATGAAATAAACATAAAACCCATATGATTTTCCATACAGATTTAAACAGCACAAAGTTCGTTCAGCTTAAGTACTCGAGAGGGGGATATTCTAAGTACTGCAAAAAATTAACATCAATGTGGAAAACAACTGAAGTGAACGACGCTTAACCCATATAAAAATGCTCTCAAACAAATACCTAAAGCATTTGAATTTGTTTATAAAAATTAAATATTGAAATATTCACAATAAAGCATATTAAATTCGAATTGGCAATTCGTTCGTTATTTTAATTCGAGATCTAATGTAAAGCAATAAAATTCTATTCCCATTTAAGCATTTCGAAAATAACGATTCCCCCATTACTCCAAATCTAAGGATTTCAAACTTATTTCGTTGATAATTCAATCGCATTACTCCGAATTCAAGAGATTTTAACTAGTAAATTTATTTTACAACAAAGGTGTGTATTCATATTTCGGGGGAAAAAAACATCTCATCTTTTCATATGCATTCATCTGCACTTATCAAAATATTCAAATTTCGCGCAATTAAATTCCCCTACTCATTTCCTAAAATTTTTCCCCAAGGTCGTTCATTTATGCTTGAATCTTAACTCTAGCGTGACCTCTGTCTTATATTGAAAGCAAAAGACGAGTATACCAGCGTCAAACAGTAGAAGATTTCAAATACACACTCAGTATAGTACATACCGTTGCCTTTCTTCTATACAGTCATCAGTGGAAGCGTCTACAGTATATCGTGGATTCTGACTTACACAGGGCTACCGTTGGTGGAGCGTTTTCGAGATGTACTCGGTCCAAGTGTAAGCCGCATTGATTCTTCATCGAAAATATTCGTTATGCTTGGTTTCCATGTGTGATATACTTCCGCTGTGAGTAGATTCTGCGTTGGTTCTTCTTCAAGAAGTCGAAATGACGGTGATTGACATGGACATCGACGTTCAGCGTTCTCCGATTCACATTCCAAATGCATCAGGTGACCACATCTAGAAATATTTCAACATGTAATATTCAATACTCAACAAATACAATCAATGTAATAAAGTTTTTAAAAAAGAGAAAAAAAAACGAATATTTTTGCGTATCCAATAAAAATGAAAATTTATTGTAACTTTGAATAATTCTGAGACAAAAAAAGGAATTTCTAAGAAAGAAACCATCTTTGATGATTCCCACTTCATCGTTGATGATCCCCACTATAAAAAGAAGGGAATGCTAACTGAAAACAATTCAAAAATCCACATTCATATAAAATCATATGCATAGGAAATCTGCATAAACGCCACTTATTGAACGAATGGCAATACTCTCACAATATCCGCTGATGACAAGTAAATGAAAACATCGAAAAACTAAAGCAAAAATAGAAAATTCGCTATTTTAAAAAAAAAAAATGAGCGATTGGAAAATTCGTTTTTTTTCAAAACAAATGAGCAGTTTTATTTTTATGAAAAATAACTTACCGAAATAGTAAGGAAGATTTATGCGGTGGTTTAGTACAAACGATACATAGATTTGATAGAATAAGATTCGTTACTAATGATGTTGATCGCTTCAAAAAATTCAAGAACCTATAAAAAAAAAACATTTTAGTTCGCTTACATTTACGAGATTTATAAATCGATTCTATTTACGAGGTTTTCTAAATCTCTAAAAATCGCTCTGAATTATTTCATTTGAAAATTCCACGAATCACAATCATGGGAAATTTTTCCACTTGGAATAATTTTTACGATGGAAGGATTTTATTAATCAATAAAAACTGCCTTTCAAATAAACATCAAATGAATAAATAAAAAAATGCAAACCCCTGAGTGGATTCTTCCTCGATGCAACGTACCGTCGTGTGCATTAAAACACGTTCATAACGACAAGATGAAATTATTGACATTATCAACGGTCGGAATCTGCCATATGTTGCGTGCCTGAAAATATAAAAAAAAAGAAGTTAATGCTATGTCTCTGAAATACATAAATTTGTTACCTTTTCTACTTTTTACATTCGCTGTTATATTGATATATATTTGTTTGTTATACATCGTTATTATATGTTATATATACTGTTATATATCTTATATATTGTCACATCATATTTTTACATATAATAAGTTATTATATAAAAAAAGAACAATTCATTTGTTACTTTCATGCCTAAATCCTTTAAATATCAGCTTAAAAATGATAAAAGATACTGCTTCCAATTTTTATTTTTCAGTTGTTTTCATACTTCATATTGTTTTTTCATATTTTCATATCCAATATATTTTCATATTTCAGGCAATAAAACCAATCTACTTCTCAATTTTTAGATTTTTCTGTGTTACTTTATGTGTTTCCCATAGAAAATATTTCTAAAAGATTGTTTTAAGATGCCACAAAAAAACTTTAATTCGTTTTTTCCCTCCCTCTCTCTACAAACATATCTCCATGGATTCTCAGACCATGAGTATGCAGGGAGTTAGTCACTAATCAAGAAGTCACTTCAGCGATAAGCAATCATCGACAATAAAATCAGATGCAATAACAAAACATTATACCTAGATTCTATACACACCACAAGAACAAAAGCATCCATCACTGATTCGAAACCTAATTGAAAAAAGGCGATTCCGACTAAAAAAACAGCATTACCCTCCATCAAATTAAATCTCCACTTACTGCATCCCCTCTTTATTTAAAATAGATTACCTGAAAACAGGATGAGCGAAAAGTGAATCAATAAGCAACTCAGCACCACCACATCCTCCTTCAACGATTCCCGTTATTATGTCATTTAAGCGTAGCTTCATTTCTGCAATAATAAAATCAATAATATCCATACCTACACACAAACATATTTATACAAATAAATAAATAAACAAATTAATAAATAAGTAAATTAATAAATAAATCTAAAACAAAAACCGTTCAAATAATTTTAAAAAAACTATAGAATAACTGCTGCTTTCGGTGGCGTTTACACATGATTGACGGCTTCTTTAGTTGCTAGGCAACCATTCTAGCCGAAAAACTCTGCGTGTCCGTTTCATCTTCAAAAACAGATCCCGAAAGCTTATCAGTAAAAATACCAATATATATTCGAATTAGAAAACATTGAAAAATCACCTGTGTTTTCTTTCAATGCCTCCTCAGGTAGTGTAAGAATCCTATGCAGAAGTTGCAACAACCATTTTCCATCTCGTGATTCCACTTGATGAACATTCGATATCCTTATTATTTCATCGATATATCGCGCTGAAATGATTACTGAAGAAGGGGGACGTAATTGATAATAACAACTTGATAATTCACTATGAAACAGCTGACATCTACAATAGGTGGGATATAGATAGCATCTCAAAACTCAAAAATTCCATTCAGGATATATATTCCAAATGAAAACATCAGAATCCGATACAGAAAAAATTAAACAAGGATATAAATAAGAAACACAACAATTCTATTGTTGTTTGTTTTGAAAGTTAAAACAGAAATCAATATTACTTAACAATTAAATTCCAAAAGTTGGTTAGAATATAATGATTCAATATCAGACGAAAAGAATGGAGATAAGTTTAAACATCGAATTTAAAGTTCAATAAAAGGAATACTCAGGCATGCTAACTTCATTGCCTTGAAACGACTGCAAAGCACAATAAGTGTAAACTCTTTTGGAAGAGTAGGTGAATGGGAGGAGGTGAGAAAAGACCACAATATTCACCAATAACACCGCGAATATCCCGTCTACCTTCCATTACCACTGATCAATTATTAATCGCAATAACCTACCAACAGGTTCATCATACCGTAATCAATTGTTTACCGTAATAACCTACCAACAAGTTCATCATCTTTTTGCCAGCATTGCTCCAATTCACCGAACAAAACCTCAAAAGCACGACCGGGTAGATTTCTGGCTTCCAAAAGCATCACCGTCGACGCAAGTAGATTATGGCTAACAGCTAAATTTAGGCATCGATCACTTCGAGATCCAATCGGCAACCAATAACGCAATCTTTCGACCAATTTCTGTAAATATTGCAAATGTAAAAAATAAAAAATGGTTTCTTGAATTAAACAATTCTGGCACCGATTGATGATATAAGCACGGTGGCAATTCGATCCTCCCTCCCCCTTCCCTAAAAATAAACTACAAAGACATCTCCTCGGCAAACATATTGCATATAAAGCTCGCGTATAAGATACAATAAAATCCCCCTTATAAATAATGTCCAAAGTTAGAGGTGATATTCGCCATCAGTATGGTCGATATTTTGGTTTAAACGAGTGTAAAATTAATAAGCTTACCTCATCGCGGCTTTCGTCGTGTTGGTCACTCACTAGCTCCTCAACGGTCACCGCAAAAAGTCTCTCGTCTAGATCTTCATCACCCGTTAAAGTTCGATGACCTCTTTCGCGTCTAAAAATTTTCACCTTAAATGCTAATATTCTGAGAATTGAATAACCTACAAAAATATCTTTGATAACTAGTAATTTCCTAATAATAATACATACTTTCCACCACCACCATATTTAAAATCTTAAACATTTGAAACGAAGTTAATAAGCATGTCCATTAAATCACTCAAAAAATGATATTCATAATATTTATGCAAAAAAAAAGTTTCTATGTAGGAAGATCTACTCGAAAATATTTGTTTTTGTTAATGCCTTCTATGGTAGGATTGTCTCTAAATGAAAGCCGTAGGATTTAAATCCAAATTCAAAAGAGTATAGGATTTCCGGATCCCAAAAAAGTAAGACCAGGATCCAAAATGCCAAAAAGGGAATCACTCCAAAATGTGCCTCCAAAAACTGTAGGAAGGAAATAAACGAAGCAAACAAAAATGTCTAAATATCTCCTCGAATTTTTAAGAACAATTTAAAATACATAAACCTTTTGTCCTTGCCAAAATTTCTTTCGTCAATAAAAGGAACGATACTTTCTNTATATATATATATATATGTATGCATCCATTTTCTCACTATCACTTCGGTACAATTAACGTAAAAATATACCTTGCAATTAGCGTTACTATATTACGAAAAGTCAACAAATCAAATAATAAATTAAACGCAAAATATACAGGTAAACATACGGTACAAGATGAAATAAGGCCAATGAAAGATAAAATAACAAACAGTTTTATAAAGGACTTTCTAAGAATTCCCATTTCAATGTCTCCTACCATTGGCGAGTACCATAACCTCACCTGTCCATGATTATAAATCCCCTCATTCAAGCAATGCATAGCACTTCGAGATGACATCTCCTATTTCTTTCTGACTGCACTCAACCTGTGCTTACACCTCAGCTTGCGTTTTCTTCGACTACTCGCCACCCTCACCCCTCTCCCAAAAGTCTACAAAAACTATAACCTCTCCGCCCGACCATATGATGCCCGCTGAATAGGACAAAACCATACATCCAAGGAATTATTACCGAGGTTCCAGAAGACAGTGAAAAGAAAAAAGAATCGATAATAAAGACAATAATTCAAAAATATTCTTACTACAGTTGTATATGAAAATTAAACTCACAAACCATCAGCATCGAGCGTAAAAATGTCGTAAACACTGTCAACTCTTCATGCGTCAACTCTCCGAGTAAGTTTCTCACAACATAGAAAACATTCTGCTACAAAATGAATAAAATTAGCTTATAATAGCAGATAATTATACCATTTCGAATGTAGACGGAAATTCGGCGGAAATGACGGGAATTTTGGTGGAAAAATGCTCTTTTAAAAAACCTATTCCCATGCAAGTATTTCCTATTATAGTATATTTATTTTAAAAACTGAACTACTCCTCTACTTGAGTAATATTAGTAAACTGATACCAGTGAAATGTCATATGCAAAAGAATTATTTTTTATTCATGTATGGCGCAAATCAAAATAAAATATTAGGAAAAAAACTATCAAAATAAGTAATAGCCGTAGCGCCTCCACCCCCACTCCCCCCTCTCCCTTCCTAGATAAGCACAACTTAAAACGAATAATGGAATTGAAGCAAGCCATTCGAAAAAAAATCAACGAGTAAAAATATATAAATTTCTAAAAAAGATTAATGCCCACATAAAAGCACTAAATTAAATTATAATTTAAGTAGACAAAGAATATTAATTCAGAAAAAAACCCTAATTCCTAATGGTGCAAAGGAAGCTATAGCTCTCATTTTTTGAACGATAAGCTATAAATCTATAAAATTCACGAAGTACACCTCACTCGGATACTTCAACAGACATCTTCCATATGAAGGCTTTGATTGATAGATTAACTCAAAAACTTTTCAATACTGAATAAATACTCAAATTTTAACCCTCAAAAAAGATTGCTACGCCTCAAAGAACTATCCTTTGATATTGCAATATTCAACATTATATGAGCAATAAAAAATATCTCGTAAAAAAAAGAAAACCTGCAAAACATCAAATGAAATAAAATAAAAACAATAAAACATACCGCATTTAAATTATCCCTTAGATAACATTCAATTAATTTGTCGAATTCCCTTCGATTCGTATATATATAAGCACATACTTGTAAACTGCAATAATTTTCAGTCAATATTCTCAACACGACGATAGATAATTTCATACCATATTTATACCGCTGATCAAAAAGAACGTCTTCATAAATCGGATCAACGGAATATGCAAAGATATTCTAATCCAATAGTTGCGATGAAAATAATGCAATAAAACATTGAAAAAATAGAATCAAGTAGAAATCACTTACTGTGGAACTCTTTCAGCTCGTCTTAAAATCAACGCCTCATTAAGTTCACTAACATTACGCATCAACTCGACAATACATCGATCCGTATCGGCGATACGCAATTCAGACGCATCGCCTGATAACACCCTGTCGATTAACTGAAAATTATACACTACTGACTTGTACAGGCGGATTTACCACTCTATTCATTAATATCATCCATATAAAGTATAGCAACTCGTTGGTATTACCTAAACAATTCACGGGTTTCCACCTGTCGATCTGCACAGTCTATAGCCCCATCTGCCCTTAACAATCTGGTAATGTACATTTCCCTTTTTCCCTTCTATTTGCATCTTTCAATACTCTGAAATGTTTATTTATGCTGATAAGAAGCAAAGAATGAATAAAATTCGAATAATAAAAGCAAACCTCGGCTATCATATCAAGTGCCGGTATAAGAGCACCTTTTTGTAGAAGATGCGTAACAAAAGTGAGTAAATGTGAGAGGAGTGCAACATTATTGGGCATCGATATAGCTAACTGATGAGTTACCTCGACCAATCGTTGTAAACGACCTTCACTATAATCGATGTTTGGAGTGATTTAGCTTTAATAAAGCGGACAAGTTATATCTTCAATATGCAAATAACACTAGCTAATGAACTCAATCTTCGCATCTGAAGTAGAATTTCTCTTCGTAACGTTTTGCCCTTTCGGGGAAAAAAAATAAAACATTGAAAAAACAAATATATAATGCATCAAAATAATAAAGTATGATAGTACGACTCTGAATCATAGTATTATTTCAAGTATTTAAGTACTAGAGTATTCGATAGTATTCAAGTACGATTCACATCAATATTACGATGTCATTTCTAAGCAAAAAACGAAAATAAGGTGAAATATGCGAACAGCTCTCTCATGATACAATTCACATGGTGAAAGATTGGAGTTCAAATCTACTGCTCCGCGGATCAAAAAAAATTTAGTCTCACCTTATATTAAGAAAGGGAGAATTGAGTATGTGCTGAATTGAGCCTAGGCTTTCATATACGCAATGAAAAGTGCCCTTTACTATTAGAATAAGCAAGAAAAAAACAAGATATAAAAGAGATGAACGCACCCCACAACAAACAATGGTAAATCGGAGCATGTGCAAATCACGTTGAAGAATTGCTGTGCATCCAACTTCAAAAGTAACCGCAAATATGGAAAAGTCGTTTGAGCTAAAATGACATAGTTTTGAATTTAAAGCATAAATACATAACTTTTTTAAAATAATATGAAGAACACCGATCGAGAACATCGGAATGGAATTAAATTACTGGGCAAAATACGATATAAATTACTGAATATAAAAAGAAGATATAAAAAGAAGTCGAACAAGAAAACAAAGGAAGAAAAACTGCAAACCATTTAGAAAACTATGAATGCCATAGATTTTCTAAGCAAATAAAATTAGTATAGAAAAGATAAAATCCCATCCACTCCCCAATATCAACATCGTTCTCTTTGAATGTCTTCCGATGAGAAAAAAGAAAATAATTCTTTGGCGCATGAGAACGAAAAAAAAAAACTTCAAAAAAACAAATAAACAAAAAAGGCAACACCAACCAGCATTGCCATCCTTGCCTTTAAGAGAAACCACACACCGATAAACTTGCAACGGAAGCGTTCTCTCAAGACCATCCGGGAGGGAACCAAATGGATATGCACGTCCTGCGAGACAACATTGCAAATATAAAAGCAACTTGTTACCGTGTGCTATTTCACAATCCGAGAACACTTCCCGATCCACAAATGTCGCCACATTCTCGAACATTTCCTCAAAATGGTAAATTAATTCAACATCCATAACTCGTTGATCACTTCAACCTAAGAAACAACATAAAATCACATTATCGAAGTATACTGCAATTATTTCACAACAACATTCGTATAGATGCTCTGAGGCGAGGGATTATTCGACTTATATCAGTTCATATGGAGAGGTTATGTTTTAGAATTAAAACAATGCATCTTAAAGTCTCCTATTATCAAATAATAAGAACACAGCTGCATATCTTCCTTATCACCAAGCGATCTAACTCCTTTTCCCAACCGCAAATTTTCTCAGCTACGTTCCCAACATCAGCACATGACTAAACCGAAAACTATGAGAAATAAGCACACTAACCTGTGGAGGGTATAAACAAGAACCTTACCACATTCAGCCAAGTGTTTAGATGACTCCAACTGTCAAAGGCATTGGCCTATATTCTAAGCAAATCTGATTTCTTCATCAACAATACATAAATATCAACAATTACAGACAAACGTCAAGTTCAACCAACCTCAAGTGGACTTAGATAATCCTGAAGTGCCTTATTATAAACATATATAATGCCATCGTATAGACGATTAGCTCGGCATGTTGTCATAACGTAGTGTATATCTTGTTTATCGATTGGAATCCGTACCACCGCCGATTCGAATTGATTAAAATTCCCTTCAGCTACCAAGTTTTGTAAATAATCTGATATCTGAAAAAATGCTCAATAAAGCGTCTAAAAACATTCCAATGATGAGAGTTTGCCTTGAAAGATGACATCGTTGCTGCAACCCGGCTGCCATAAAATCTAAAAAAAAGAACTTAAAGAACCTAACAAAGGAAGTTGACAACATGTAACGCTTTTGTATCGTTTGCTCTTAAGCGATGAGGTCGTATAAATTCGTAAACATTTTCACTAAACATGAGATAATAAAAATGAAATAATTTAGTATAACATGGAAGCGTGTCATCAAAAAGCATTTTATTCTGCAGTTAATAAACGAATCGATATTTACTATAGAGGTATGATGAGAAAAATATAATAGCTCCCTAATTTCCGTTCCTTTCAAATCCTTTACTCTTGAATGATACGATAGAAATTCTTTGTTTCTCCGCCAAGGAAATATCTTTTGACTCAATTTTACCATAAAATCCTTCGATCCTGCAAGGACACAACTTTCTGTCGAAATTGTCGGACGGTTCCTCTTTTCTCGTGACCATTTTTTCAGCAAAGCTTAGTTAGTTCTATTTAAAAATTCATTTCACTTATTAAGTCGCGTCTCGCCTTCCACTACTTTTGTTTATTTATCACTAATTTCAAGCTGGATTTCTGAATAGATGAATACTAGAATGCATGTTCCCCTCCCCTTTTGTGATAAAATTGCAATAAGAATAATACCAATGAAGGAGGTGGATTATCGAGTAGACCATCCAATACAACCTCATCAAGGAATTCGAAAAATATTGTTTTCGATAGTGGGTCCTTCTCAAGACGTGGATAGATCGTATTGTAGAGCAAGTCAAAACGACTCGTCGTCACACACGTATGCAACAGTAAATTTATATGTTTCTGAAAGAAAAAAGCCAAAAGTAATCTACATATTTGCAAGGAAAGTGAAAAAAACCTGAGGTAGAGTCGATAGCCTGTAAACAGAGAAAGCCACAAGTGATGTTTACTAAGGCTGCGTACGCGATAGGTATATGTTTCTCCCTTTCCCACTCTCTGCCTTACCTCCTCTCTCCTTTCTAGGGAGTTTAATAGGTCACACTCGCATATTACCCCTCACTGACCACACAATCCGTTAACTGCCTAATCAAATAAATGCAAAAGAAAGAGAAAAAGCATATACCCTATAATGATCAACAAGATGTGTGACTTTTCCGTTGTGGAGACCTGAAGTTGTAAGCGAAAGAAGTCTATCGATGAGTGTTGGTAAATAACCAGAAACAGCATGTCTTAAATCAACTCTTCTCGATTTATTTACCACTTTACCCGTAAATATATCCATCGAATAGAGTACCGCCGATAATATATCGTCTCTAAAATAATTTAAATAGATTCTTTACGTAAGAAACGAGAAAAAAAAACAAATAAAGTGAAAAATCAACAACGAAGAATATAAAAAATCAGAAAAAATATAAAAAATGAAAACATAATAAATTAGGAGGAAGAAAACTTTCACAAACTTCTAATTGTTGACAAAAATAATCATGACCAGCTAATGGAAGGAGACTCCACTTTTCTCTCCTACAAATTAGCTCATCAATATTCCCTCATCCTCAACACCTAGTTTTTCAACAGAGGAAACTAACTCCAGCCATAGATGATCTCTTATTTTCTAGAAATCAATTGAGACACCTAAAATTATCAAAAACTCCACCCTATCTCATTAATCAAAACGATGTAACAGTGAGGCCTCTGCATCGATCTACTAAAAGCTAATAATAAACGAGCAAAGATACAATGGAATTTTCGTTTGCAGACATCTTTATAAGCAACAAGTTCTCAAACGAACAGCTAATAATAAAGCACACACCGATGAAAAGTTCCGATACTTTCAGTCACTTTGCTAGAAAGCCAATAAGTTGCGAAAGTTATGCATATTTGCATATTTACATAATATAAAATCATGCATATTTATGTAAGTCTGCAAATATATGCAAATACTAACCAACAATTGTACGATGAGATGCTTTCCTTAAGTCTTGGGAGCGAGGACATACCAAAAACGATATANTCCCTCATATGTCTTCTAAATTTGACAGAAACCTTTCCAATCATCGTCAATTTTATTAGGTTCATGGATTATCCTCATTGCATCGCCTAAGATTCTTATGGTCCAAATCGAGGTCCACATCTGCCTAGAAGTGACCCGAATACACGTCCCAACATCACCACGCTCCGGGAACAGATTTGATACGTCCTCATGAACAACTCTAGGTCAGCGTCGTCTCACCTGATAATACCCACCTTTCGATAAAGTTCTGAAGTTGTGCAATTTGATCGACAACCGAAATGACGCAAACCGAAGAGCGTCCCAATATGCATACCTCACCGCCAACTCGATAAACCGATTGATAACAAACCGCATTCGATAGATATTCCATTGCAGAACTCACGTTGCCACCCGTTGAAAGACCCTCAACTTATAAGTATTCATTATAGCGTTAAACTTGATCTCATATTACGAAATATTCAACAAAAAATTTATATTCACATGGATTAAATATTGAAGAACCGTCAGAATTACGCCCCTCTCCTCAGCATAAGTCTGACTCTCATAATAACTTGTAACTTCTCAGAAGCAATGAGACTCATAATCACTCCGTCTATCAGCGCTCCCCGCCCCCACTCTCCTCCCCCAAATCCCAACAATACATCCTCCCAAAACCAGCGGACTTTATAACTTACTGGATTTAGAGCTGATGTATTTCTACACTCGAACATGGTGTGCCATAGAGATACACTGAATACGATTAAAAACCTAATTACTATCTAAGAACGATCATCACGTTCATAAAACAATATCTAAAAAGACACTGTATTGATGCCATTATAAGAAAATCTCATCGCTCACTCACTTAGAATTATATATATATATATATATATAATATTATGACAATCCCCAATATAAGAAATCAGATTTTGACGTAGATTAACGCACTTTAAGCAAAAAACCTCATCAACGATCAGATGGATAGATCAATCGATAAATTAAACCTTAAAGTCAGCACTGCCATAGACAAGTTCGACAGTTGAGAGATCTCTTCGTGCAATTTCACCTTTCGATATATCAATAAGGTGAATCCTCTCATCCGAATCAAGAGCCAATAAATGGAATGGATCAACCCATTTTAAGTTGATCATCTCGAATCCCAATGAGAATGACCTTAAATATCGACTAATGAGCAATATCTACGAAATATCCACTAGCAACTAAAATCAAACATATTAAATGCTATCAGCTAAACCCTCCAATAGTGCATAATAAGACAAAACATTAAAAAAAACTCGAATTCCGAGAGGCTTTCTATTGGCCAGTTCCCGTCAAAGAAATTATGGTCGAAATTCGCTAAGGGAATTCTAAGATGCAAAAAATATGCATTAACGATTCCATAACGATACCGAAAAGGAGATTGTTCCAATTTCATTCTGCCATGTAACCCTGCCTTATCCCTCATCTTATCCTCTCCCATTATCTAATCTATTTTTATCCTCTCTAGAAGCAGCCTCAGCTTCTCGAACGAGAACTAATAGCGTTGAGATTAATAGAACAAAGAAAATGTGCCATCACCAAATCGAAGACTCCCCTCCCCTATCCCCGACCTCCATACCCTCTCTTCTCAACCCTGAAAAAGCGATGGTGTTTTATAACGATATGCTATGCACAGAAAAAAAATAATGCGTAACAAAACAAAAAAAATAAATAAAAGAATGAAACGGACAGCAATAACCAACTTAATGACAACAGTATTCTTAGTGCCTGGTGTTTTGCCAAGCAGCCGAAATAAATCAATTCGTGATCCACGACCCGCCGCCAACACTGCGCTTCGTGACTTCTCGGTTGCATTCACCTAATGAACAAAAGCACAAACATATAATCGTTCCTTTGTTAGAGACAACATATTAATAATGTAGCTTAGAAAATATAAAACAGATGATCACAATTAAAAGAGGTTTTTCAATTATATAAAAGTTGCATAATATTTTCTTAAAAAGAGAATGGGTGTCTTTAACATAGTTGACTCCAACAATCCAAAACATATGGAATCGGAAGAGCCTTTTAAATTAAAAAAAAGAAAAAATTTGTAATAAAACAGTAATTTATAAATAAAAATTCTGGTACGTTCATTAACAATGCCACTGTAAAAGCTTACTGTAAATCAACGACTCACGCTGTTGTGTATTTCTCTCCCTACACTAGGATGAGGAGGGAGAGGAATGGGGAAGGAGGCGGAAGGAAGGGAGGGGAGTGAGAAGGGGCTGACTAAGCTAGCGGAACACTACAGCTATTGTTGTGTTTATGTTTTTTAATCAAAGATGATGATAACTGGAATGGTATTTACCCCTACAATAAGATCATAGAATGAATAAGTGATTAAATAATTAAGTTCCTTTAAGTTACCATAATTAAAGTAAATAAGTTATCTTAAATTACCATAACTGAATAAGTTCAAAAACTTAGGCTTGAAAAAAATTCAAACTTTGAAATCGACGAATTGCCAATCGATAAGTGGCGGTCGATCAGATGGTCCATTAAATGAATTTGCGAAAATTAATTGAGCATCTGGTAAACTAATAAGAAACAATTTCGTTAACGATACCATCGCTAGGAAGCTATCGTTTGCTAATGTTTTCACATAGACCACCTAAAACAAACTAAACTTTACAAACAAAAACTTCCTGGAAATTATGCATCTCAACATTCGATAATAAAACAATCTAATATATTTCATCGCGAAAGAAATTCTACTGATCTTCTTGCACTTCTAAGAAGATATCCCTTAAAAATAATATGCAAATTAGTTATCACGCTCACAGCTCTTACCTCTACTTGGAAAGAAAAAAAAATGAATAAAAGGCTGAAGAAAATTCATAACTCAAAAGCTGCTTTAAGAGGAAACATAAACGTATTTCTGTGTATTCCAGAAAAAACATGGAAGTTCGTCATTGCATAAAAATTAGCGGAAAATTCTCCCCTACAGTTACTAACCTCCCGGCAAACTAGTTACGAGAGAGAGAGAGATAGAGATCTGTAATTTTTCGTTAGCAGAACTGAGTTCATGCAAGTCTCTCACCGCAGTACAGTGGAAACAGACAGTCAAATCTCTGACTTGATTTACTGCTTCTACAGAGGTGCAAGCCTCAGAAGCAGAAGGACAAAGAACATTACTAATCTAGAGTTCATCTCCTCACAAAGCCTGAAAAATTTTATAAAGGTATTTAGAACTCCCCCTTCCTCCTCTTTCTTCAGGAAGGTCTTAGGGAACATTGATAGGGCTCAGCATTAAACAGTTGCCTGGAGCCTGAACTGTAAGTTGCATGTACAAGGTTGCTTTTACCACAAACGACAATTCCCAACAAAATAAAAGCAAAAAGCACCTCTCCATGGCATCCTGAGAAAACACATTTAACACGCCGTACCCGAACCCGTGTATGTGTACGCATCTCATAGACTGAACCGCCGCTGTCCACTATCATCAATCGTCGTCCACTGCAAATGCATTTCGCATCGAAAAATATCGCAAAAAATCATTTTTTTTGTTAGGTACGAAAAGATAACAAAGAAGAAGAATACTGCAGAATATTATTAAATACCAAAATTTATAATAACGCATAAGTGATACTAGTTTAATAAGAATATAATACTTATCATTTTCACACAAATATGTTTGGCAACAGTTGTTTACAATTAACCTCGCTGTTTTTTGTGAACTCCAAGAATGTACAGCAGTTTTATTGAAGTAGGTCGGCATTTGAAACACTACCACGTGAATAAAGCTAATAATACGCTGATCTCGAAGAGATAAAACCAAGGCATTCTGACTTCATCCTTTGCAATACCACTGGGCCAAGAAAGCACTTTTTAAGCCCATTTTTCGCTTTAAAAATTTCAAAAATACAACGAAAAATTAATTCCATGACTTGAGTAGTAGAAGACAAATTCACTTTATTTAAAACTAAAAAACAGTCCTCTAAGTCGGTACAATTAGTATAAAACAAAAAACGAACCTTCCCATGAATGAGATATGAATAATGCCTCTTCCCGGTTGTACCACTTCGTTGGTATCTTCTATCATCCTTCCCGTTATTATATTCATTACTCGTACCAAACCTGTTGCATATCCCACCGCTAATTTCACTCCATCCAAATTGAAATCCATACATGAAACCGGCGTTCCATCCGAGCATAATGAACGTTCCAATCTTAAATTGAGCAATTCAATACTTTCTTTGATGAAATTTTTTCCGAACATTTATATCATCAGACAAGAAAATTGAAATATGAATCGACAAAAAATTTCATTAACGAAACACTTTATCCATTCTTATCCTATCATATCCTATATCCACCCATCTGTATGCAACAAACATTACCTATTTGCCATCTTTATTCACATTCCGACGATTATTAAGGTTATTTTTAATCTTAATAATTACAAAAAAAAAAATTATTCCACTTTTTGCCCAACCTTGCTTTGCCTAACATTGTTTTGTAGATTTGCTATTATTATTTATATAAATATTGTAGATATTTAGACAGATAACACATCAAATATCTACACGAATATAATTGTTAGGAATAAAGCAAAAGATTTATATGTGTTGATATTTAACCTAAGTTGGTATTTAGATCAGTTTAAATCAAAAACGTGATAAGAATCAAATCAAATAAGTCAATATTTAATTTTTTTTAAAATAGAAAAAACAATAAAAGTGGAAAAAGCAACCGTTCGCTAGCTCGTGAGAAGATCAGTACAAGACCACGACTTGTTCCAACTGCAATATGTCGGATCGATGCTGCTATTGCACTCGATGGACCTCCATAACGATGTTCCAGTTGCGATTTCAACTGATGTGATATGGCCTCTGCAATGAATATTAGTTAAGCTATTGCTTAGGAATATATTAACTTTCAACATTCAATAATAATTCAAACAATCATAGCAATTTCACATAAGTCATATTGCCAACAGCCTTTTAGGATTATGTAAATCCAATCTCCTTGAACATCAATAGTACTTCACAAAACAGATCAAAGCAGATAACTATAGGTGAGATAAAGGTGTAAAACTTTTAAAAAAGCATTGAAGCAAACACAATAAGCTAAATATCAAAAAAACTATTGCCTCCAGAAACTTATAGCGATATGAGATGCACCTTTTTCAGCTATTCGATCTTCTTCCCTTTTCTTCTTGTGATCGAATCATTGTTTCAGTTACATCTACCCGTTGATAAAATGTGGTCCACATAGAGTATGATAACGGAATATTGGGTGCATTTGTCTTTCCCAAGAAGAAAATGAGGAGTTTGCAACCCGAGCAAATCAATAGAAATAAAAGTACCATAATATAAAATTTCATGATTAATAAATCTTAATAAAAAGTAATAAAAATAACAAACAACCATTCCGGAAAACTAGTGGATCAGTTTCCAGAAAATCAGAAACTTGTTCTACTACAATAACCTTGTACTTCAAAATTAACAGATCTCTGTCCTTTCGAAAGAACTTGCTAATCTTTATACTATTGTACGACCTGAGCTGCAAGAGGAGTTTAGGAACTAACAAACATGTGCAAATTACCGAATATATCGACCAGAGAGGTAAGCTTATATATGATGCGTTTTCATTTACATAGTTTTATATGGTATAATGCCATATCCCCTATGATTACATATCCCTCTCCTCTCTCTGAATTAAAATTATGCCATATTTTAGAGATTATTAGTAATACATCGATATGAAATTCTGAGTTAACTTACCTAATTCAATGAATTTGATCGGTGAATCTAAACTATAAGATGGCGGTGATATGGGTCGTGTTCCATGCGATGCAGTTATCATCGATGAGTGATCATCTTCTACACCACTTAATTCTTCATCCAAATTCACCAATTTCTGAATAATACATAATATTTAATTATACATTGCCTAAGAAATTGAATATCGCAGACTTGTTTCATTTGAATAATCGAACAATTCGACGTTAAAAATATTTAATGAAATCTTAGCAAAGAGATAATTTCCTATCATAGATAAAATAGATTCCTTTCAATGTTTGTTAGTCTCTTACAGGCCAAAAATTTTTCTCTTTTTCTTTATTTCTTTTTTTTTCTCCCTTTCCCTCCCTTTAATCAGAAACGGAAACAAATTTTGAAAAGTTTTATGCAAAATATCAGAGGTTAATTTTCAAGAGAACTGTACGAATTTCTAAGCAATCAATTAATATATTGCATTCACCCTTCTATCTCCGATTTTATCTTCGTTTACCTCATTTTTCAATTGTTAAAAAATAGTGTATCATTACGTAAAGTTATATAAATCAACTGCATTAAGACATTCTAACTTTACCACCTTAGTGTAATTGTGAGTTATATCTAATATTGATTACAAAATGGATCATATTTAAGTAATGACCCACATGGACAAAGGTCAAACTCGGCGGCGGTTATGGTCCGAAGCGGGATAGGCTTAACCAGTATGTTGCACTCGATTAAATAAACTCATGCTCCCGATCATGACCGGAAATAAGTGACCTGATTTAACCTAGACCCCCTTTTAATGCTCAAATTATTCACGACTGATGTGGTACTGAAGGGAATTCTAAGTGGAAGCCTGGAATTGAGTGGAAATCACCTACTTCAGCGAGGATTTCATCGAGTGTTTGTTCAGGTACACTAATCGTATCATCGATTTCAATCCATCGATCCACTATATCCTCATCGGTGGTGATAGAAGACATCACGATAGAGAAAACAATGATGATCTCCGCTCTTGATTACCTTCGCCTCACCTTTAATTTTTTATAGATCTCTTCCGATAATGCAATATTTTATAGATACGAACTATTGTGGTCGATCAGGATTTGTCGGTTCAACTTTAAGGTGAAATACTTCAAGCTCATATACCGTGATAACAATCCACCTTGGGAATGGATTGTTTCCATATGTTTCATGAAAACGTTCATTCCGAATGGCGCATAATAAATAGGCCAAACAGTAAGACGAAATTATAACGAAATTAAAAGTATCACGATACTATATAATAAAAAATAAAAATTAGTGAGTGTTGGGAAATATGAAATTTATTCGCAAGGAAATCACCTTTATTTACATAATTTTGAAAGGAGTTCATCAAGTACAACTGTATAAATCAGCGATTCCTTGAAGCAATCCAATACAGTAAAATACTGTATGCAATAGAGGTCTTAATTAACCGTAAACGAAAGACACAACACTATCGATAAAGGGATAGCAGAATCCCGCGAGAGGGTTCAGGCAATTCCTTTAATAAGCTTGGTTCTCCAAAAAATTAGCTTCAATGAGTGGTTCGAAGGGATTTCCCAATCTCTCTCTCTCTCTCTCTATTTCACTCAAATGCTGAAATCTTTATTCTCTTCAAGTATTAAATCCTCAAAAAAAGAAATCCACAAAAACTGGATCATTCGATTAATAGAAAGTCGTATAATAAAGAAACAATTTTACTGCAATAATAAGTGTCCAATATCATCTTTATTCACGAGCACTTTTATATTCATAATATATTTTCCATTAGTAGAAGACTGAAAGCGTCACAAGCATCCTTGAAGTCTAGTTCAATGACATATTTCTATATCAAATAGTTTTTCATTGATGCTTTCCACGGATATTTCCGATTATATCAATCTCTATTAGACAGATTAAAAAAATAAATAAATAAAAAAACTGCTCGAAATATAGAAATTATGGCTTTATTATAGTGGTGTAAAATTGTGCGTAAATACAAAATTCAAAGGATTTCAATACGTAGGATAGTTGAGAAAGAGGTATATAATTTGATCATTCATACCGTCGTTGCCTTCGTACTCGATGTTTCTATTTTCAAGATTCTATTCGTTAGAGTTTGAAATGAAACACTTTAAAATAACATAGTTGTAGCATGGTATATCGTTACTCACATAGTTTCATCACGATGTTATGAGTTTATAGGGGGTTTTTCTTAACTCGTTAAAGCTAGGATAAGCGATGAAGGCGAGGAACGCATAAGAGAGTTCCCGTGGGTTCCCGGAGAAGAGAAGAGATTGCGAGCAGAAAATCCATCGTGAGCGAGAAGGATTTGTGGGGCGTGCGGGTTTTCGCAAGAGGCCCTTTGCTGTCCGAAATGAAACAACCGTTGAATCATCTTCCCGTCAAGGTTCCCGAGGGGGAGGGGAGAGAGGTGACGATGATGGACCCCGAATACTATCATAAGGTCTCTGCGATACGTATTCGTGGTATATACCGAGTATAAGCATACCTTAAGAGTGTCATAAATATATAACACTATTAAGTTTATTATACATACAACAAATTCAACCTAGGTGGGCATCATAAAATGCACTACATCTTTTATGCGAAATTTTCTCGAGGTGAACAATTGTGGTAAAGGTGTGCGGTTTATGAAATACCTGTAATGAAAGGAATATCTACGACAGAATCACAATTGGGAACACATCAGCACAATAAACAAACAAAAACGAACTCCAGTGGTTTCTCATATACGACTAAACAACATTTGGGACATATGTAAAGGAAGATATGTATATCTACTATGATATAATCATCTATATTAATATCTGTTCATACCTGCATACGATATGTCTACCGTATTTAATATCTACATATATCCACATACGATATGTCTACCTTATGTTATTTCTTTTCTGCATGAGCTACTGTAAATTTGTGTTTGAAAAGATGTGGAAAAGGTATTGAAAAGTGTAAAAAAAAAAATAGTTTCATGATGGGTGATTGATTTCACATTGATTAGACCGCAATTGATCTTCTGAAGATGATTTATTTATAGAAGCGGTCGAATTATCTAGAATATAGTTGACAACATTTTATAAGAATTTATTTTTATTTGTTTGTAGATTCATAAAAATAAATGAGAATAAAAAATAGAAAGAATATATTGGAATATGATTTGAGGAGTAAATTATAAACTGCATAAATTGTAAATATAAAAATTTTAATGATTTCAATGAAAAATATTATATGATGCAAAATCTGAATTTGCAACTTTTAGGTAATTTAAATAAAGTTTTTTTTTCGGTTCCCTTTTCATATGCTCAATATGACATTCGAGTTTTTGCAAATTTAGCACCTTATATTTTTTGAAGTATTTCATTAGTTTTTAGTTAAATAGTTCTCGCGCTTTATCTTTTTCTTTTTTCTTTTTTTTGTTTTTTCTTAATAATAATTCTAAAACTTTTACCTATAAAAAAAGATGGCAGTTATATTTGCTTATACTAGCTTTATCTTTTATTATTTATTGTGTATATTCTAGCTATTTATTTCTGTCGATATTCTAAAGCAATTATCTAGATCTACTGGGTTACTACGCTTAAAATTGATTTATGCACATAATCTAATATACCATTTATATTCATATGTGAATGATTACAGGTCCACGTATTGCTTTTTATACATTCGAATATGAAAAAAACATCGCTCGTATAGGAATAATTCGACTTGAGATATCAAGATTGAATTAGTAGAACGTCGGGATTAGAATATGATTGAATAGATATTGCTTTTGTAAGTTTAATCGGTCTTCACACGTTGGTATCGTTCCTTTGGACTAACGAAATAGGCTTTCACGTAGAAGTTTATGAAGAGAGCGGCGAATGAAATACACTCTATGAGACCAATACAAATATTCCCGTAGGATTGTTGACATCTGCAATTTATTAAGTATTGCCTTTGATGGCACAGAATTTCCTGTCATCAGTATGGGTAATTTAGCTGACTCTTAAGTAGAAGTTTACGAAGATTTTCGATTGTACCCTTGTCCTTACCTCCTCCTTCCCCTCTCCTCCCTCCCCCACCACTTTCCCTCCACTCGTGTGCCTTTTCCCCATTTCCAAAGAGGAACCAATTCTTCGTTATTTAATGGTGACGTAGGAGGGTAAGGCAGCAAAACCGCATCCCTAAGGCTATGTGGTAGAACCTGTTCATATCTACCGTTCTTTCCCTGTGGGGAGAATAGATTCAGTGCCTGCTTGGGGTTTTTGTAGATTCTTGTAGAAAGGGATTCTATGGGAGCAGGGGGGATTTGCTGGCATCCTATTTGTGAGGGCTGTCTTCACAGTGAGGAAGTAAATTCAATCCTTGTTGGGTGATTAGCTTCGGGGAACGATGGGGTTCATTGGGCGCAATCTTTACCCTAATTTAATAGATGGCAGTAACGAAATGATGAGTAATTCTATTCTTCCCTAGTAGAAATATGGATTGTTTTCAATGAAATCCGACCGTTAAAAAAATATGTTGAGAGGTCAAAGATCAAATGTTATGGTGTTTAAAAGTCTGATCGATAAAAATAGGAGATAAGGCTTACGATAGCATTAGAATAATTAAACTTACGGTAGGTTCTGTCGTGCTTTGTATTCATAAACGAGGCACTCAACATAGACACCGATGAACATTTGAACGATTTGTAACGAAGTAACGAGCATTGCCATCTTCCTGTAATATGCCAGCTGGCTATTAGTCGTACGCAGTATTGGCACTAAAGGAAGCTGCTAGTAACGCCTGGCGTTCTCATTATTTGAAGAGCAGATAAGATGGATGTTTTGTTCTCATTATCTCATAATCCGGAAATTATCCGGATAATGATCCTTCTCACTATCCGGAAATTCTGTAGTATGAATGAAAAATTCGGAAAAAATGTTCCATTTTCATAGTTATTTTTACACATCGAATTGATATGAAACTTATTTGAATCTAATTATTATTTCTCCTCGAGGAAGTTTTCAATTCAATGGCTAACATCGTTTGCAATACATCATCGATCGCCGTCACCGGATATACATCACTGGATATAGCTATGTTTAAATGCGACAAAGTGGGTGATTTGAGGATCGATAAAGCTGAAGAACATTCGAAAACTTTTTTGAACTTTGTAAGCTCATGGAATATTTTGTAAACTCATAGAATAATATTTTTCAAGAGCGTTTTCATCTGTGACAATCGGAGTAGAACAACGACATCCTGTTGGATGGTCAAAATTAGAGGTAATTGAAGAAAAAGGGAGTATTAAATTTGCTTATAGTATTGTAATCAATGGACCTTATCTAAAGGATCTAAAGGGTTTTATTATTTGTAGTTATTAACTACCTTCTTCATGAATCTATTGGCTATCGTATTATAAAAAACAAGTGGAAAAGACTAGAGAAGAAGGTAGGATATAGTCTTCAGCACTACCATTAATCATACTATCTAACAGCATAAGTTGATGATAAATGATAAAATATACAGTAGCACATCCTCACTTCTACAAATAATAAAATATACAGTACCACGTCCTCACTTTTACCTAACCACCTACTTGTATAAATCTTCTGTAAAACATTCTTCTTTTCTCATGTAGAATGCTATCGGATCGGCCATGAAATACTTTCATTTTTAAATACGCTTAAGGGCTTATGGCTTCATCAGAATCGAGTGGATCGGAATGGAATCTAGTTAAGCTCCTTGAAGTTAAGGTCGAGAAGCCTAGCTCGAGTTCACCAGTTCCCGAACTAGACCAAATGACGTATAGATGTGCCCGCATATATGTAGATTCGGCATAGCGCGATAGTCTCTAGAGATATAAATTTATGCGAATGCAGAAAATTGAAGTTAATTATTTTGTTGACAAAACACTTTATTTTCCTTTTTTTTTCTAAAAAAATGTTATACATTAATATGTCAATATGTAATAATAAATGATAAATGATGAAAGCAGCATACTTTGAAGGTCGAAAACCATAAGAAGTTGATGCATAATAACTATACATAATAGAATGTACAAAATAATTCACCGTAATGAAGAATCTTGCTGGTGCCGCATGTTCAGCACCTACAAAAATAAACCTATGAAATTCAGGTAATATGATGAATACGTATTAAATACGTATAAAATTGCGTATAAAATTATACGTAAAAATATACGTAAAAATACGTATAAAATTCAAGTGTTTCTTTGAGCCTATCAGAAAATCGGTTGTAGAATTTCATTGAGAAAAGATAGGTTCTTCGGTAGACTCTATGCAAATGTATATGTGATACCCGAGCTACCCGAGAAAATACCTAAGAGGAAAGGAAAGAAATCTGCTTTATTTGGAAAAATAAAACGATTGAAAAATTATTTTACGCATTTGTCGCCGATTATAGGTGATTAGGCAATTTAATTTTTAATAAACAATGTTGCTTAGAGGATTTTCTTAAGAAATTTTTTATTAGGAGAGGAATTCTTTTTCTTTTCATTTATTCATTTGGCTCTTTTCATTTGAGGGATTGCCGTTTACTTTTTTCTTATATTTGCGATTAATATTTATTGGTCTTATCGATGATTTATGAGGAAATAATGGATATTTTAGAAAAATTACTAAAGAATTTGATTGAATAATAGTTTATAAAATTGTAAAATGAGATAATCAATTCAAAGATACTAATATACAGCTAATGCAAATCGTCTGTTAAACTGTTTGATGAGTTAATTAAGGTTTTTATCATGGAAATGAATAGAAATTATAATAAGTCAATATTATATGCATATTCGTTGAGCTGAATTTCTAGCAGAGTTTTTTTAGAATAATCAAAAAAAAAACATGTTATAATATCGCATTTAATAATATTTAAACTGGAAATACCCTTTCGATTTTAAAATTGACTGTAAATATAATTCTTTTTTTATGTATCTTTTTTAAAATATTTATAAATTTTTTTCGCATTGGATTGCTTGTTTACCAGATAAAAGCTATTATTTGAAGGATTAAATTGAAAGATAAAATAAACCTGCATGAGCGGAACCAATCAGAACAGCAACGTGATGATAATAATGAAGAAATATAAGTTTTCTTTTTCTTAGCACAATGAAGAGTGTATCACCAAGTTCAACAATTTTCGAGAGTGCAAAAAGAAGTGCCCAAAATGCGGCGACACCATTCGGATGAACTGTATAGCAAACTGAACGATACATTCCAAGATTGAGTACACTATATACAAGATCCTTAAATTATATTTTGTCTTATTTTTATTGCTCTTGAACTGAACTAAGAAAACCTTTAAGAGTTTTCTTATATCTTTTAAATAATTCTGCATTTTTTTTAAAAAAAATAAAAAAAATCTTTTATTTCTTGTGAAATAAATTATTTTAAATTTATTCAAATTTGCATAATATATTTTAGATTTGCTTCAGAACGATAGTGATTTCATTGCGAAATATTTTTTTATTGTAGTGTTTGGTTTGATATTCTATATAGTCCTTAGGAAATATATTTAAAAGTCTATCCGCTTCAAATCTCTCTGTCGAATTAACAAACACCGATCGAATAAATTTTGAATAACTGAAATAAAGAATTAAGTAAGGGATATTACGACCATGTTGACTCAATAAGTAAAATGCATACCTGTATAGCGGTGGTTCTATATTAATGGGTGGTCTTCTCATAGCAAAATATATCTACTAATAAAAAAAAAGAAAAGATATCTGAAATGAACTAAAATTATGGAAATGGATTATCGCCTTACCTCACCGAAACGTATAAAGCCGATAGCGCTAAAAATCGCAAGTGATGCATTCCATATAAATAGTGGTCTCTTAAGAACGAATGCTTCACGATTACGCATAAATCTTTGAATAAGTTTTATTATAATGAAATAAACCACTGAGATAGTAATTGAATGATACCAATATTTTTGGAGAAATAATGTTGCAGCAACTGGATCGTCGATTTTTTCAAACGGTAATGCATACCTAAAATTTTACCTCGATTTATTATTGATATTAATAATTATAATGCATTCTTTGCTTTCTTTCCTTTTTTTTTTGAAATTCGATCGAACAAGAAAATTACCGGTTGGTAAAATTACCGCTAAGCGGAAAAATGTTTTATTTTATTCGATTTTGTTTTTGGAGTTTGTTTACACCTTTTGCGGCAAATAAATACTCCTTTTTTTTCGCCTATTAAACACCCCAATAAAGCATCGAATCTATTTGAGGAGATTTTTTCAATACAACGAGAGCAAATTCTCGCATAGCGCTACGAAAGTGAACTTGTCGATCGACATTTTTTTCTTCATTAATTTCTTTGCTTGATTTGTTCGTTCCGGTTAATATATCGATACCAATAGGGAACCTGTTGAAATGAACTAGAAATTTATTTTCATTTCGTTTCATACCGTTTTAATTCGTTTTATTTTCATTAATTTATTTAGGCAATTAAGGCATAAACAGCAAGATATTTTTGAGTAATTTAAATCATGTGGAGTGTTGGGTTTATTTCGTACAGTCATTAAGCCACCAACATAACACCAAGAAGTTTCATCGGGATTTCATTATCGAATAAAGGTGTGACATGATATCTGGTCGTCATATTATGGCGGTTTCATTCCTGTACATTGAATACCTAAGTGTCTTCCGACATTGGCAGACTAGACGAAAGATACGTTGCGGAGCTACCTATGCAGATTAATAGACACTTTTTGCTTAAAGTCTTTTGAGCTCGTTAAGTATTAAAAAAAATTATATACAGATTTATTTAAAAGAGTGGATGTTATTTCCTTTTTCTTACCAAGAATTCACTAAATATTGCTACCAATTTATTTTTGCATATAGTAATATGTGTTTCAATTGCATTAAACATTAAAATTGCAAATAGCCTAAATTCCTTGCAAAGAAAGAATGCGGCGACAAAGAGCCGACTTTAGCTTTCTAATAGAGAATTTAGACAATATTTGAGTTTTTGAATGCTTTATAAAATTTCGAAAATTTAACAAAAATTTTCATAAAATTTCTTCAATGTAAAATTTCAATATTGTTTCAAAATGGAATTTTTTCTTCTAAGATCAATACGGAAGGAGGGATAGGTTAAATATTTGAATAAATTAAAAGTTTTGATAATATTGACGATATCTAATTAACTTACCGATAGACATAATTGTTGTGTAATGAATGCGTCGAATTACCGCTATAAACATCGAACTCGTTGATTTGTTTGATGTGCCAATGAATTGAACTCAACGTATCAGCAATCATTCCCATTGTAATTCGCCGTTCCTTGCTTTAAGTATTCGATTTATATATATATATATATATATATATATATATAANTATATATATATAAGAAGCAAACTATAAAACACAATGGAGACACATAATAATATAATTTTAATTTTTTTATAGAAAGTAAATAAAAATGAAAGTATTTCATATTTGTGCAATGCAAAAAATGCAATATTTCGACAACAATTTGCCAATAATAAAAAAGTAGTCATCAACTGCAAACCACATTGACAACAATTACTGCAACAAGATCAAGTTTATTTCTTCAAAACATTTCTTATCACCAGTTGGCTGCACGCTTTTCCTCTTTTGATCTGCTCTAAAACAAATTCTCACGTGTACAATAAACAACTTTTCAAGTTATATTACTCGTACAATATAAATATACGAATATATAAGTATATATAGTTAAAAATATAAATATTACTTACATATAAAGGAGGCAGAAGTAATAAAAATGAGTAATTTGCATAAAAAGAAGGAGAAACATTTTTTAAAAAAATCTTTTTTACGCTCCCATCGAAAAGAGATTGAAAGAGCAACTAAATGAAATAAAAGAGTACATATAACAACGAAGTGAGAAGATGATTTGACTAGTTTTATGAAGGAAATTTGCGCGTTGAATACGTTGAACATTCAAAAGGTTTGCTCAAAAGTGGGCGGATGTATTTTGTCGGAAAGCGGTTCTTTTCTTGTCTTCGAGACACGTTTCTAAAGGGTATTGCATTCTTCACGGCGACCTCTACACACCTCTCTATGAACGTTTTAATAAATAAATGAAAAAAGGAGGAATTTTTAAAGTCTCTAAATGACGAATGATTGTTGGCAATTGATAAAATGTAATCAATCATATAAATGTAATTGATTACACAAGTATAATTCATATTCTATAACTACAAAAATGCACTAATTTATTACTGTGATTAGTGGAAGTAGTAGTGAGCAGTAATTGATATTCAGAATGAGAAAATTTGGGTGGGATATCGATCGTATTTTAAAAAAATTTTAACAAGTGTATTTCTTATGAATTCGCTTGTTGCTCTATTTTGTTGATTTCGATTTTGATGTCAAAAATTTTCGGCCACAAATTCTCCACTATCTATATTTTTTTATTTTTTAATGCTTTAATTTTTCAATTTAATTTCACTATATGTATAGAAGTAATTATAAGCAAATATTTATACTTTCAAAAGTTGAATTTATTAATAGCTGATATTTCATATCATTATTAATCTACAAGGATTGTACTAGCACTAAACGTTTAATATTTCGCATCGAAGTAGATTATCCATAGAAAATGATTGGTGGAGAGGGGGAAGGGAGGGATGGGAGGTGTCGGGGTGAGAATAGGAAGCAAAAGAGATCCCTTCGCTCCAATATGTTTCCTAATATACCTTTACTTTCGTATCAAAAGGCGCTTGTTTGTAATTTGCTGCGATCAATACGGTGATATTATTTAGTATTAAAATCTTGATCACTCATCAATGCAAAAATGAGCAAATTTCGCCCAAAAAAAGACCCATGGTCCGGCCGTATTGGCATTTCGGCCGCTGTCTTCAGTTTTTTTTTTTGTTGTTCCGTTGATAAGTTCCAGAAGTGAAAAACCTTCTTTTCAGCCTTACGAAATATTTTCTACAAAGGGATGGACAGAAAAGATGGAGATGAATTATGGGAATACTATACTGACACAAAAAGAAGTGAATAACATTGCGAGAATACTGTAGTCATACTGTAGCCACATAGAATACCAAGCATATTATATACCTTCATTGGCATAGCGAATGATTTATAACAATGGAAATTTTTTTCTTGAAAAAAATTTTTTCTGGAAATTTTCATTGGTTTCCTCAGATAATGATGCAACACCATTTGCTAAAGAATGGTGAAATGATATAAAAGACGTATATCGTGCAAATTTGTATGTGGCGTTTTTTTTTTCACAAGTCTTATTGTATGCAATGATCGTAATTACATAATTGCAGAATTTATTATTTCCAATTCCAGTTGCTTGTTTTTTTTTATTTTTATTATTTGCTATTTTAATGCATCAAAGCTTTCGACTTTGATTTCGATGCCGTTCTTTCTCCGTAGATTTTTTTTACTGATTTTGATGATATCATATTGTAGCAATTGAATGATTTCATTTTGTAGCAAAGAAATTTTCATATAGAAATGAAAAAAGAGAGGCGCAAATGTCTGTTATGAATGATGGAATTGCGATACGGCTGCTGATTGATGCAAATTTGGTTAAACGCTGCTTTTATGGAGAGGAGGGGGAGGAGGGAGAGAGAAAAGGAGTGGAATTGAAGGTTCTAAAATTAGGTGACCTATGAGGTTCAAAAGATTTGAAGTCGTCGTAGAGTCGAAATGCTTCGATGCCTATTAATAAATTTTCTTCTCCAATAAAGCAATGCTTAGAAAAACTCTCAATGGAATATTATATCTTTGTGTCAATTATTTTCACCAAAAAATAACCGACCTTAACGTTCACAAAAAGTTTTTCATACCTCTTCAATTCGTATAGTTTAAATCGATCTTCTTTGTGAAAATTTCACACTTTCTAGAACAAATTCTCTAGAGATGAGAATTAAAACATTGTGATTAACTAGTAATAGACATCCAACTGCTATAAAGTAATAAAAAACTATCCCTATGGGTTCCTATACTAAAGTGAGTTTAGCTATTTTGGTAGATTTAACTTGTCTACTGTGAGCAAAATTATTTCACGAAAAAGNATACTCTTTTAAAATTGGTAATCACTGTAGCCATATTTAAGAGTTTTTTTACCAGTTGAAAATAGCATTCACAGAATTTCTTCATATCCCCAAAACAGATGGGACTCGTTAAATTTGGTGAATCCCCTTACTTGTTTATGCTGAAGTTAGAAAACTATTAGCAGATCGAATTGCGACCTTTGACCCCTGTGGCCTTTGTCTCTGCTCCCTCTTCTCTCCTTCATTTCGTTTCATTCAACCTCTATGAGGCGGCGATTAGAAAGAAAACTTCCATTATTTTCTCCAGTTTTTTACCTAAAAGAGTTCTTCCGTTACATACTTTTTGTGGCAATTTTAAGGCACCAAGTGAAGCAATATCTATACATATGCATATTTATTTGTTTTATTTTCTCATTCGTCGATTGCAATAAGTGAATCATAGATGTGAGGATGAATTTTATTGATCATAATAAAGAATAAAATTCTTGAATGAAATTTAATTCTCATTAATCAAATTTTTTTTTGTTCTATTGGTATTTAAAAGCGTCATAAAATTTATGAGCCGATTTTATCATATAATTCGGTTTAATGCGAATTAAAAAATATATATATATATATATATTTTTTGAAATTCGTACATTTGGTTTTCTTCTCGGAAAACTTGAATTATACTTTGGCAAGGAAATCTTTACGTAGTAATATTTGGAGATGTATTTGAGAAAAAAAAAGAAAAAAAACGAAATCATATGCACTATTTATTATTGCGTTGTTTTCGAACATTACTAAAGTCGACTGATTTATTAGTGAAAAACGAAAAACGTTTCTCGCATGCCAAATCTTTTGGCGTTTTCTTTAGTTTAAATGAAAAAGGCACACCTTAAATTTTGAGAAGAAAAAAAAACAAGAAAATTTTGGCTATTCTTTGGATTCTTCGATTCATCAGTATGAAAATTTGTCAAAAACCTTTACTTTTTTTACACATCACAGCTTTTTTTTTTTTTTTTTTTCAGAAAATTTAAAAAAGAACAATTGTGGACGTAATATTGCATAGGTATTTCAGTATAAATGCTAGGGTGAGGGAGTGGAAATCGAAAAAAAAAGAGTTGAAGCATTTTTTTTGGTGAAACATTTCATAAAAATTGAAATTTTCTCGTCTTGAACAGCAAAATAAGCGAGAGAATTAGCTCAAACTTGAGTCTCTTTCTTCTCACTCTTTAGAATACGGTAATTTCGAAGCTCGAGCTCTTCGGTTCATTATGCTACTAGCATAGAAAGTTAGCTTCCTTTCAGTAGTGCTCAAAAAAAAATTTTTTTTTTCAGTCCGACTTGAAGTCGATGTAACAAGTTTTTAACGTTTGCAACATTTGCCAACTTGATGAGCGTTGCACTTTCAATAATGAATAATGCTCTACTCAGCGTTTGTGTTCTATTATTAAGCACAACTTCCTTCTCGAGGTATTCGAACCAACATCTACAATAACTCGTAAAATGCAGCTCATTCCGAGGGACTGTTAATCAGTTACCTATTACTTTTGTAGTATCGATTCGAGTGAGCGAACTAAGGTGATGCATGAGCTTTTTTTTATAAGATTTAAGTTTTAATTGAAAGCATGTACTCATGTGGGGATATTTATTTATTTATTTATTTATTTATTTATTTATTTATTTATTTATTTACTTATTTATTTATTTGCTTAATTGATTAGTTAATGAATTAATTAATTATTTATTTATTTAATTGATATTGTTTACTATAATTTAGCAAATCTATATTTATTTATATGCCTATAATAGCAAAAAGCAAGAAAGCGCATCAAAAATATAAGGTCATATGCGCATTTTCACAATTCCAACAAACAAATCGATGAGTTGACTGTGATATAATTCCAAAAAAAAGATAAGACATGTAATAACCGGTTTTCCTTTACAAGCGCACCATTTTCATAAAATTTCAAAAAAAAAATTCATTTATTTACAGCACTCAAAATGAATGCACAAAAATTTATAGACGTTAAAATTTCATTGTATCAATCAGCGTTAATAATCCATTTAAGAGGCGACTGATTATGATAAAACCACATTTGCAATACCATTCTCTTGTAAATGTTATATCCATCCAATCTTATTGCTATAGGTTTTTTTTCTTTTTATTATTATAATTCAACCCCCCGAGCTTACAAACATATTTTACTTCTATAATCTCTACGGTTTATTCTTGCAAAATTCTCTACAGTCGTTTAGTTCCGGTCTTTATTAGGCTTTCCACTGCTTTCTATGCTTATCAGACATTACAAATTGCAAATACTATAAGATAACCATCGCTTGTCAGACATTATGGCAGACAAACATATACACAGACAGGCATACACAAGGATAGACAAGTTTTTGCAAAAAAAAGAAGAAAGAAAAAAGAAGAAAAGAAAAAGAAAAAAAATTGTGAACTCAGATAAATGAGTGTAGAAATTGGCGAGATTAACATAAATATGAAATCTCTTTATGCAATATTGAGGATTTTGGCATGCAGTTCATTTTGCAACAAAGAAAAAAAAACCGCTCGGCTTTGAATGCAATAAACCTAGATTAATCTACTAATATGGTCCATTTGATATACTAAAATATTAGTATGTATGATGGCTTAATGAATTAATAGAAGCCTAGAGAGCATTCAGAAATATTTTAATTATAATAGATTCGTAGAAGTGATTTTGTACATTCAGCTAGTGAAGAGAGAAGAGTAGGAAGATTGTGAAGGAAAATGAGCGAAAAGCAAACGAGTTAAAGAAAAAAAAACTTGATAGACGCATTAAATAATAAACATTGTTTGGACGGAAATTGGGATTTAGAATAGGCTGGAGAAGAAAGTTACGAAAAAAAAGAGGAAATAGTTTATTAATTCTTATAAAGAATATTTTTTATTGATTGAATATAATCAAGCCAATATGATTTGCAAAAAAAAGGGCTGATTTTCTTCGGAAATTAACAACTAAAATCAAAAGGGAATTTTACAAATGAAGTTGGCACCTTGCCAAATTTTAAGAAAATAGAATAGACAATTATAGGTAATGTTTGAGAGAGATGATGAAAAATGCAAAAAAAAAGAAATCTTCAGTTGCATATTTGTTGATTGTATATTTTCATCAAGAATAAAGAGATCTATACTTTTGCAAATATATCATTTCGATGGCATGAATACGAGTCGAGTTCACCACTCTAAGTTTACACTTGTTTTTGGCGTAATTCTATAGTCGCGATATATTGTAGAGTTCACCTCTAATAAAGATAGTGTACCCATATATAATCATCGGTAAAAGGATTGATGCTTTTTTTTTGTTGAAGCAAAGAAAAGAATTTAAAGCAATGGAATCAGTCAGCTGTTATAAGGCATTGCTTGGCTGGCATATATTTTTTATGTGTGAATATGCTGCATATATTCAAAAAACACTAACTATATGTATAATTGTGAGTATGTGGGAAATATATTCCCGCATAACTTAAACGACCTAAAGTGCTCTTTTATATGCATATGCGAGGTTTTGAGTAGGAATTACTTGCTTCACGTGTAGATTCCATTACGCGTCTAAGGCCGGGCAAACTTGAAATTTGCATATTTATATTGCTTGCTCAGTTTGTGAGTTAGATGAATGCTAATTTAATTAAATGAATTTTGAGTTTTGATTGATTTATGTTCAATAATTCTTAGCATTATACAATGCAATGCAAGACGCTTGAAAGGGGGAGTTGAGCCAAATGATTTCGCAGAGATGTTTGAAACTAATCGAGATTTTAGGTTCTGAAGCTCTAAAGTTTTAACTACCTTTTTCTTTTTATCGATAATCCAATGAGGCGTTCCAAGATGCTTAGCTATCTTCTGTGTTGAATTCATGCTACCTCCCGATCGCAACATTTCTATCAGGTAATTTACAGAAGTTTTGCTAAATTTTTGTATTGCCCAGGTGGTAAGCCAAGGCGAGTAATTTATAGTTTGGATATTTATATATAATAAAATGTATAGGCAAGGGGAGATGCACTCGCAAACGTTGTTATCTGAAGGTCGTTTAGTCGTCCTCTGTACACCGTTCTACGTTCACTAATTTATTACCGCAGTGGCGTATACTTGTGTTGCATTTTGAAGCAATATTTTTGCAATAGGTATTCACTGCTGTTCTCTATACTCTTAGTGCAACTATGTGAGTAGGAATGTGTTCCCATCCGCACTCATCGTTTTCTAAAATATTTCTTGTCTCTACTTTATCGAATATTTTCTTGCGTCATATATTATTTTCCAATGTTTATTTCTCTATCGTCTCACTTCTATCTATACTTACTATCATTTGAGTGAATTGAGTAAATTTTATCGGCTTTACTTGATTGAACGGTAATATTTTGTTGTAATAAGAAATAATATAAAGAAATTTATGTGAAAAACGGTCTATTCGAAGAGATTAAATTATAAATTGAACCATAAATCACTAAACTCCAGCTTTGCCTTTATTAGCTTTATCTGTTTACTATTTAGAACTCCTAAAAAACCACCACTTTAATCGTCATTATATTCGCAATATTTCAATGATCACTAAGGTGATATAAATTACCTTTAAAACTGAAAAAATTGAGTGTTTATTTTTATTAATTTGCAGATGCAATGATTCGTATCGATGGCAAAATTTGGTTTCGTTATGCGTTGAGGCGATACAACTATCGATTGATGTTGGTGGGACGATACTTCAATTCCGATTCACAACTAAAGGAAATCTCAAAAATTTTCCACAATATTTCCTCACCATTACAATCACACTATGAATCATCATCAAGTCAATTAGTTGTTAGTTTTTAAAGAAATATTTTCATTTCTAATTTTTATTTTTATTTCTATTTCTAATTTCTTATTTTTTCTTTTAATTTCTGGAAAAAATATACAAATAATTGTTCACTTTTTCAGAAATATTTTTTTTGTTCCATTTTAATTATTCCATTTATATTATAGTTTAATGAAAAAAAAGTTTATGGATAAGATATAATTTGTTCAGTTGCTATTGAATTTGATTTTTGCATATTTGTAAAAGATTGGGTGGTTACCTTTGTTTCAATATCTGACCCTTTCAAAAATAGGTCTTATATTCCATTTCTCTCAACGAACTATTTATAAAATTTTCTTTGTTTTTGTTTGCTTATATATTTAACGTGTTGTAGAATTTTTTTTTTCTATACTAAACGAATGATATCTATAAATCATTGAAATTATCTATAGGCAGCTGCAACACAAATATTGCATATATATTCGAGCTCAACACTTGATGAACGACGTTTTTTCCTACGGGAAATGTGCACGAAATGTGGCGTCGATCATGATGCACTAAAATTAGCGATCGATGCCTATAGAAAGGTAACTGAAAAATTATATACCTAACACCGTTTCACCTCGATTGTAGCCATGAAATGATGATTTTAATCTAAATGTTTCTTCATTTCATGACGTGGAAAGTCGAGCTGTTTCGGCTGACCAATGTCGTCATGAAAAATTCCAAATGGTGCGTTTAGACGGAGCTTTTTAAACATTCTGAAGGCTCTCGGAAAATGTTTAGGTATGAGAATAGACATTTCTATTCAAGCATTTCCTTGTGCTTGAATATTTGCACTTAAATACTTAAATATTTTTGCTAAATAGCTACATCTGAATTTACAAATACACAAATTGATACTTGAATGCATACATATTTTCGAGAATTTCCTAGGTTTGATGCGCCTAATATTTACTTAGCATTCATTTCAGCAGCAAATTTCATTCCATTATATTTGTTTTTTTCTTTTCTTGAATATTCACTTATTATTGATAACGATTTTCATTGCATTAAAATGTAGGATCAATCGACATATCGCGACTTAAATATCGCATCACGCACTCGTTATTTCCGCCTTCTGCAAGCAATCGGTAATATAGAACGTGGTGTGAAAAGCATTTGCGATTTACGCGCCGATGTTCTTGTAAGCTTTATCAATTTTGCTTGAATCTGATGTGTAAGTAAAGACTACAGGAAACATTGTTTTTATTTGCTAATTTCACAGTAGAATTGAAATTAGAACGACAGTCTAGCCACATATAATCAGAAGTGATTAAGAAATCAGTTTTGTTACTGTTCGATGTCGTAATTTTTAACATAAACACGAATTATTATTAAAAAAATTATTACCCTCAGATGGTTAATGTCATATATTAGAGGGTGCTATTTTACATGCCTCAGACTCAGGTGAATGTCATTTAATTTTTCCATTGACGTCAGTGATAGCTTATTCGTAAATCACGCGCGCGGAAAACGGAAGTTCTTGAGTTCACTGCCTCATTCGATGGGCAAAATTTTCATTTGCTCATCTGAAAATTTTTTAAATGGAATATTTGAAGGATTTTCTTTCATCATTCGATTTATCGCCTTCCGAGATGAATGCGATGCGTACATTGGAAAAAGAACTGAGAGAGTTGCTTACATTGTGGTTCTGCTTAAGCAATCTTCAACTTTTCCGCCTCACTTGGCAATCACCTGCCGATATTGTTGAAAAGGTTTTCTCTATTCTTAGTGATTTTTCAGCATAAAATTTTGATTAGACTGCAAATCTATTCTATTTTCTAAAATATCCAACATATTTATGCATAGTTAGAAAAGTAGGATTTCTAATCAATTACGATCATTTAATAAATATTCATCAAGGGAGGGCATTTTAAACAAAAATATTCATTTAGCAATGATATTTGACGTCTATGATAAGTTGAATGGAGGCTAAACAAAACACCTCTGATATAATAAGGATATAAATAAATAAAAACAAACATTACTTATTTCTATTTGCTCAATTAAAAGACACCCATCAAGTTTTTCAAAAATATTTCAAAACGAAAGATTTACATACATTCTTTATATGGACGTTCCCCTCTCTATAACAATGAGCCAAGTGTTTTTTAAGTTATAAAAACGTTAGCGTATAAAAATCTTTTATTCAATATTTTTATGTATTTCCTCGGAATTTATACAATTCCCATTTATTTATTTATTTAATATTTCCTTGGAAATAGACAGATAATCGATCATTTCACAATTGATAGTGATATTTTTCAATTAAATGATTGAAGTTCGGCTAACTACTACAATGAATTGTATTTATTCAATTTCAAATCAATTATGCCCTATTCTTGGAGTAACTCTTTCCTCTAGATTAGCCAAAAAAGTTTGCTACTAAATAAAGAATCGTATGGGTTCAAGTTTCTTACCTCTATTCATAACTTCGTAAATTACAATCATTAAGAAATCGCCATAAAATAAAATAGAATTGAAATCATAATCTCATTAAATGATTAAGGTTGCTCATTCGGATACAGTACATCCTGTGCAAAATCTATTAGATATGCGTCGTCGTGTTGGTGCACATCGTAGATGTTTTCTCTTTATGCATGAAGCAATGCCACGTGAACCACTTGTCGTTGTTCACGTGGCGCTAATGAATAAAATCGCTGATAGTATACAAGTAAGTTACCAACTTTTTGTACTAGTAAAAGAGTGTTCATTTAATACCATAGGCATAGAAATATAAACCCTCTTAAAAGGTAGCCTGCTTCGAGTAGAATTCTTCAACCCTAAAAAAAGATTTCTGTGAATGAATACTTTGAAGGTATAAACATTTTTGAGGATATTATTGAAGTGGATCGATTGGATTCATGTGAATCAACCAATGATACTGCTATATATTATTCGATTTCGTCTACTCAACCTGGTTCCACTTTACCAATATTTTATCACAAATTGAATTTTTTACATATACTAAAAACTGTGAAGTTGAATTGTTTTTCGACATTTCAAAATTTGAATTACCTCAAACACAATAGTGTACAATTTTTTTAAAAAATAAAATTAAATCAATAAGAAGTTCCCAATTTTTTTTTTCAACTTACCTACTACAATTGCTAAAATTATTACAAACTTATGACTGGAGCAAGTAAACAAAACAGCGGAATAGGAATAATAGAACAGTCCTCAGCAAGGGATGTTTCGATAAGCGGAATGTCGTTAGATGGAGGCCGATCACCTTACTGACTAGATCAAAATTTTGCTGGTTCATGATTGAGAAGTGCAAGTAAAGGATTGTGAAGTTTTTTTTTAATCTGGTTAAAACTAAAAGCATGTAACGAACATTAGTTTTCCTTCATCGTTATGTATTGGTTTTTTACATTGTTTTCTTTTTTACATTATGCTGTAATATGTAAAGATTAAAACCAACTGAACTTCGACAGAAATGAGGAGTGAAATTGTAGGTTTTGAATTATCGAAGTGGCAGAGTGTTCACTCGGCAAGTGTGAGCTCTCCGTCTTGCATATATGTACAGGTATAATTTTTGCTCGTTAAGGCATAGGTTATGAATTATTTGTATTATGAAATTCGTGGATAATAATTGAACATTGAAGGATACCGATTGCAGGATTGAGAGGTATCGATTTGGGTAATTTATTAATTAAAAGGGTGGTTTCTGAATTACAACAAACCGCTCCACAGATCAGTATCCATTCGACTCTTTCACCTCTGCCTCAATTCCGATCATGGCTTCTGAATAGTCTTAACGATCCGCTTGCATCAGGTCATTTTTCATTCATATATATCGTTTCTCTTTTCCTATAATGTATATATTTGTTCAAGCCAATAGAGAGGTATATCACAGCAGCTGGCACGATATGTGCTTTTTGCATTTTCCTCATCTGACCAGCCAGTTTCCTAAGTTACAAATAAGTAATAAATGTGCAAAAATAATGCTCAAAATATTAAATTTAATCAGACGTTTTCCATAACCTCCTAATTGAATTGTTGCAATGTTATTGATATTGGTATTTAAAATTGGATAGAAATCAGGTTTTGGCAATCTTTAGCTCCCATGAAAAATCAAAAGTTCTTCCTGTTACTTCAGCCGACTTTGTCTGAACATGAAAATTTTTACCTCATCTGCAAAATTGCGAAAAAATAAAATAAAATAATTCATAACTCAATCAAAAATCGATCTCTCTATGAAAATTCCACGGTAATTCTAAAAAAAAAATTTACCATTTTAAGAGAACATTTACAATTTCAAACAAAAAACTTTGAAAATAAGAAACGCTAGTGAATTCTTTTATAAATGCTCTAATTTAAGAGAAACTATTTGATGAACGTCTTATGAAGTTATGTATGGATTGTAAGAGATTCGGCAATGGAACAGTCATTGAACAAATGCGATTGTTCTTCCTTCAGCAAGTCCGGACGAATGATTTTGAACGGTTCGAATTATTGATTTCTATTATTTGAGCATTTATGGATAGTTTTTTTAAATGAAGAACTCTCGATGAAACTTCAAAAATATCCTATCAAGTGGTGATGATGAGCCCATTACGTGTTAAAAAATCTTATCATTTAGAGCAACTTCGTATGCGAAATTTCTCTGAAAAAAATTCGCATATACCAGAAATTAATTGAACTGATGGCGGAAATGATTAAAATCTAGGAGAAAATGCTCTCTCATTGCAGTAAATGGCACTTAGATAATGTGCTCCGAAAAAATTGTGCGGAATTCGCAACCGAATTTGTGAAAATTGTATTTAAATCTTGGAGAGCTTTTATATGCACTTTTGTGGAATTTATGAAAATCACATGTGGCTTGTATTCACGAAAACAATGCATACCATCGTGCATATGTATTTCAGATATGATGAAATCAAGCCAATTATCTTGCATTTAGCAGCGCGATATCTTTGTGAAGCGAAGCAACCATCATCCGGAAGGGCCATCGATCCTGTTGGTAAGTGATCTCATTTTACTACCTAGAAGCTATTGGTAATTGTCACTCACCATCACTACTTATAAGCACACTCAGATACTACTTGATGCTTAATTTGATCATAATATCTGCACATCTCGTAGAAAAAATCTTATTTATTTATTTATTTATTTATTCATTTATTTATTTGTTTATTTATTTATTGATTTATTTCTGAGAATTTTCAAAGAGATTTCAAAAAAAAAATTGCTCAAGATAGCAGGACCATTCGGGATATAAGTTATTGGGATATTAGAGGGATTTATAAAGTACTAATACGGTCATATCCATCAGATGCAAATTTTCTCCCCTCCAGGCAAGTTACCTCTCCCTCTTCTCCAATGTCAGCGTTATCAAGTTTTTAAGTTATATGATCAAAATGAAGCATAAGTGATCTGCCCTGTCAATAAAAGTGAGTGATTAAAAAGGAAAGTGGAACATATATTTCCATCTTAAGAAATATATCTAACCGTATAAGCGCCAATCATCGTATTTATGTATCAACGACACGAGTCTATTTCTTTTCATAATAAATGACCATCAAAATTTTCCTCTCATTCATCTATCAACACAATTTTGAACACTGAAAAACGTGTTTTTTTTTATAGGAAACATTACGCTAAAGTCGATGCTTTATAGTGAAAAGCAAAACAATTCACGTTTCAGTGAATGCTGGAACTGGGATGAATTTATTTATTCGCATTAGTACATACCGTCTCTCTGATCCTCTTTCCTCCTTAAAAAAAATTGCTTCAAATTGCGACGTTTATTTCTAACCTTATTATTATTTTAAAATAAATTTCAGCAAATTTTCACCTTCGTAACGGTGCGGAAGTATACCGATTGAATTGGCGAGGAAATACGAGTATTCGTGGAATGCGAAGCTCACTCGGTTTAATGGTCAATTATCGCTATCGAATGGAACGGGTATATGCTTTTTCCACGATTCATATATTTATTAATTAAGGTTTTTTTTAAAGGAAAGTTAGTTGGTGATTTGAATTTGATAGAATAATCTACGATGTATTGTAGAGGGGGAGGAGAGGGAGGAGGGAGGGACTGTGAAATAAACTGATAACAAAAACTGTCTATATCATGCAAAAAACTTCTGTCTAAACGTCCGTAAAATGTCCAACTGATTGCTACTATTGTTTAGGTGTAGTGAACAAACAGTTCTGCGTCAAGCCTTAGCGTGAAGACCTTCAAACTTCAAACCTGTCTCTTCTTCAAGCTTAATCCCGTTCTCGTTATTTAAACCTCCTCCCTCCTCTCTCCACTTCTTTCATTTTCCTTAATAAAATCCCTCTTTGTTAACGTTGTCCTTGTTTTAGGTGTCGGAAAACAGTGCGCAATACGTAAATAATAAACGTATCACAATTAACAATCATGTGAAATCAATTCTTCAACCACAATAAGTAAACATTCAAAGAAGAAAAAAATCATTTCTTCAATGCTGATTTTTTTCCTTCAGTTAATGTCAAAATTATAAGAAAAAGTAATTTCTTGCGGGGAATATTGATGACAAGAATCTTAATTAAGTTATCTTCAATTTATAGTAGAAGTTTGAAAGAATGGATTACTATTCTAGTAACTTCTTTAGCGGGTATTTATTCGACGATATCATATTCTTCAGGCTTCATATGTCGACTAATATTCATCTTAAAGGACTAATAAATAGTATTCATCTGAAAGGATGAGCTATAATAGAAATTTTATGATATTTCTAGATTTATTTCCTATCATTTGATTATATGAATATGCATATTAAATTGGCATATAATTTCTTTCTGCATTGATTTTATACATTAATAAATGTTGAAAATGAAATATTGATCCATTCTAATATTTCATCGAGTTCGCATGCGAAGCGGCTATACTCATTGATCGTTCTAAGAGCACATTGTTTATCAGCATTCTGAAATGTGACCTGAAGATGTGGATTTCAATGCAACAAAAAATCCACCGTATTGTACAGTAGTATAGCAAAATATTTATGCTGATACAAAAAACTACAGTACAACATATATATCCATAAACGTGTAAGTACAGTAAGTTTTGATTTAAATATAAGTGATCGAGGTAAAATTGCAGTTGAATTCGAAATGAAGTCTCACCAATGAAATGATGAAATCATTCCAAATGATAGCTTTTTATATATTTTTTTATGTTTTATAAAAATTGTTATCGACCGTTTCGTGGGATGTGTATTGATATCCTAGAATATTTCTTGCACATTTATCTATATATGTGGAAGATTTTCAACCATATCGGCGAGAAAAGTACATTTATTCCTTATATCTAAATAGCGTTTAAACCATATTTCTTTGATTTATATCTAAATAGCGTTTAAACCATATTTCTTTGATTAGATGGAGAAAAAATTCAAGAAAATAGGAGATTGGTACTGTTCGGATGGAATAAAACTTCTCGACGAGGTAGAAGGCAATTCCTTCGGTCACTAAAGAACTGTAAAAGTGGACAGCATCTATGCGGCATAAAGATATGGGGTCCAATCTCTTTCGCTCGTCTTCTTTGAGAACCTCTGTAGGCCTCACTACATCCTTGTTGGGATTTCTGCAAAAGGAACAACACTCGACGAAGTGCACCGGTAATATACAGCTATTTGCAGCAGATTCTCAGCGCCTCACATATATCGTTCTTTTGGTTTTCTCCACATCAGTGATTCATAAAAAACCATCGTAATCAAGCTTTTTCGAGTCCAACATACTAAAAAAATCCAAGAACGGTGTGTAGCTAGATACCGAAATCCATCCTATGATCATGCATATATATATATTTTCTTTACACGTCACGAAAGCTGTCTAATTCTGCTCTCATTTAAGCTCTAACCATCCCATTTGCGGTTGCAAAAAGCACTATGCTTCAGTGTGATCAGAGGCATAAAGGTAGTATGAGCTTAAGCATTGTGCCAAAGTTGGTCACAACACAAACTTCGCGACCACCGGGATCATTATTACTACTACAATTTTGTGAACAAACGGGATGAGCTCGTTTTTTAGGTTGTCACCAATTAAAGATTTTAAATCTTATCGGCAGGTGCAAAGGCAATCGGCAGTGGTAGTGGAGGATGGCATCGTGGCAGTGATTGAAATAGCACCATGCTTTGCCCAACCCTTATTGGAATAAAAAGTGGTTATGGTCAAATTCCGTGAAAATATCTTGCATTCACTTCATCAACTTCATAACGCTTATTACGCTAATTGTGCTCGTCTTAATAAGTGCTCGTCCAATGTTTGAATTTCCCGCTCTTTCGTTGAGAGAATCAGTAACTTACAATTGCAGCCGAATAGCTTTTGAATTGCGTGAATATTTTTTCCTTCTCATGGGGCTGTTATGCGTGATCATGTTGTATTTGTTTTTACTGGGTTTATTTGCTTTGAGAGACAGGAAGTTGTATTCGGCACGATTTTTATGTGCCTCCAATCTTCTCGACGAAAATTCTGTGCGAATCCTTTAATTTATAACTCAAACTTAGGAAACAATTTCTACAGTTAAAAGGAATGGGAAATATAAGGGGTTCTTTATAAAGTGATTGATTAGAGTAAGACTTGGGCGAGTAGAGGACGGTAAGAGGAGTGGAGAATAGGAAAACAATTCTGATGAAGATTAATTTTCCTGTGGTAAACAACTTGCAAAAATTGGAAATACAAGTTGAATATATTTTATAAAAGTGGCATTAATTTTTGAAACCACCATATGCACAGATGTGATTCTTTTTATTTCCATAAATATGTAAAGTCCATTCATTTTTCTGGCAAAAAAAACTTGGAATTGCAGTTTGGTATTTTTGTTTTATTCATCGATTCGGGGTGGGCCTAATACTATGAAATGTGATGGAGTAAACACTGAGTTAATTCTTATTTCACTTCTGCAGTGGAAATTACAATTCAATAGCTTCGATATTTTTTATATTTATAAGAGTTGAAGAATGATGGCGGAAATTAAAGAACCTTTCATTATTTTTCTTTTTTTTAATTAATAGAAATTAAAGAATCGAATCTTTATAATCTAAAGCTAAAAAAGTAGGAATTGAGGAAAGAATTTTTAAGTTAACTTTTGAATATTAATATAGAGAAATTTTTTTGATAAATTCACAATTTACTTCGAGTTATAAACGATGTTTAAGGTATCTGCTGGAAAATTAACTCGAACATGTGAGGAAACACCGATCATTACCGAAACTATTGGTGATCTCGGTAGGAAACTTTTTCTTTTTATCGAATATTCTATTCATTATTTCATAGGATCTTTTTTGTTGTTTATCTAACGTCTAGTAATGTTTGTCTAATTTGCTCATACGATCGTGATTACAGTAACCTGCAGGGATTCGTTGAAATACAAAAAGAAATGGACACATCAGATTATAATACCCCTCTTCGCCTTCCGCTCTCTTGTAGGCATATTTAAGAAACATTGCTTATTCGATTTGATGAATTTTGTGATTTTACTTTCCCCCTTTTTTCATTCAGAGAATTCATAGATTAGTGGATCTTGCTTGCATCAATATTTATTTTTTTCAGTGGGAATTTCATTTCTGTTCACTATATCTGAAAGCAAAAGCAATATATTCATCGGCATATAGATTTTGTTTAAATGTTTTATGTGCTCATGGCAAGGTTTCATGTAACTGAAATTACTTTTTTTTTAAAATTTGTCCAAATTTCTAAATATGCCATAAACTTTAAAGAAACGATCAAGCCGATGAAACTGCATCATTGATTGTAATAATCTTTTTATTTTTTAAATTAATGATTTTAGACTGATCACATATTGATAATAATGATGGTTTAATTGTCATATTGGTACTAACAAAATCCTTTTAATTCAATGGTTTTAGGTTGCGGAAATTCGAATAATAATCTAAAAACGGAAGCAAGTTCAATGGAATCAAATACAGTGCCATGTTCATCGTCAGAGGATGATCCTCGAAATGCGGCACAAGTGAGGCAACGATTAACACAAGAAGAAATTTCAAATATGAAAA
Source organism: Baylisascaris schroederi (assembly GCA_006503575.1). NCBI lineage: Eukaryota > Metazoa > Nematoda > Chromadorea > Rhabditida > Ascarididae > Baylisascaris > Baylisascaris schroederi. The sequence goes on along the minus strand of QEWY01000165.1, from coordinate 61,200 downwards.
ACACTGGTGTTAGCGCCGGCGAATTGGTAACTTTTTTTTTCCGCTTTTTGTTGTTTTCTTCAGCTACAAATGAAAAGTGCCAACTCCATGTTTGTTCCTCAGATTTTTTTACAAATAGGTCGAACATCCCAATGGTGATTGTTCGACTCGTCTCAGATCTTTCTTCACGGTACTTTATATCGCGACCTTCCAGCCAATATTATTAGAAATCCTGAAATCTATGGATACCTGATTTAGACAGCATGATGGATTGAGGTTCAGGTGGCAAAATTGGTCGACGGTAATGTTGCGTTCTCGGAGCGAACCGTCTATGCGAAGAGTAAATATATCCGCCGGAAAACAAAGAAGCATTCGGATCGTGTGCTTATTCTTAAACCAACTATACGCCTTATTGCCGAATCATATTATAAGAAGGATGCTGAACGTATCGCTAATTTACGGTGAACTCTTATCGAGTTTATTTATTTATCCATTTGTTTTGAAAATGGAAGCAGTGTCAGCCTTTCCTCCGTTGTTAAATTCGGCGATTTTATTGAATGGGGGAGGAAGTTTTCTGAATGGTAATAGCCTACAGTATCCGCTACTACCGGGTGGAGTATCGCAAGGGGAATTTTTACCCTTTTTTTCGGAAGAATACTTTTCCTCTGGCTGTCGACTTTTTAATGAAGTGAAATCTTTTTTTTTTTCAGAAACATTTTTGATTTAGAAAGGAAGTAAAATGTTTCATAAAAACCTCAGCGTTGTTTTCAGTAGAGTCCAAATGGGGTTTTCGGAATTCTCAATCATTATTCTTTCGATATATCAATGTGTATTTGTTATGTAAATTCACGTATACAGAATTTGTCGGAAATGCATTTGGTATTGTTAGAAGTCTTCATTCGATCGTTGAATGAAGTATATTTAGAAGGTGATTAAAATAAGTTGCAACATATCTAGGGACTTATTCAGAAGCCACAAACAGTTCTGCCTCTGATCTTGGACTAGTACACACGGGAACTAAATAAGTGATTATATGCGTTCTAATAATGAATAATATTTAGCCTAGATATGTTATCACAAATACTACTGTTGGGAGGAGTTCGAAGCGGATGCAAATGCGTTGTATTCGAGCAGTGCTTAGGCCTGTTGACCGCTGCAGTCATGGATCGCCTAGGTGGCGAGGGCGCTTGTGTGCATATTCATCGAGGCCTTATTGCGCAAGCTATACCATGTATTCAAAGCATGGATTTCGACGCCAAGGTATATACACTTCATTTTGTTATATATAAAGTTTCTGATGGATAAAAGTGGATCCGAAAGTTGGAGCGAGAGGCCAAGAATGAGAGGGGGAGAGGGGGTGGGGAAATTGTGAGATAGTTGGAGCTTATAGGTTGCAGGTGAAGGGTGATATATGGGTCGTGGTGTTTTCAAAAATGATCCAATTAAACTTATTGAAATATATGAACACAAGGTGATATTATGTTTTAAACAAAGGTAAGATTTCCCTTGAAAGGTGATATTTAAACTTATTGAAAGCTTACTTTTTTTTGAAACATATTGCAGAGTTCCTCAAGGTGAAGTTATTTCGTCGTTAAATATTTACATTGAGATAGCACCTGTTTTCGTTTTGCTGTTTTGTCATCAATAAGCTTATTCATATCGTAAAGGAGAATAGTGAACTCAAGCCGTTTTTTTTAATGGTAAAGAACGATGAAAGGAGTGATCAGTCTCGTAATTTTTCGACTCTGCAGGTTTATTCGACATTTCTTCCATTGCGTATAACAACTCTATTAAATGGTGTCATAGAAGAAAATGAGGAAAAAGCCGATGGAACAAATCAGGAAAACACGGCGGTTCGTTTTCTCGCCTTCTTTATGGCAATAGCACCTTGCAGATAGGCTGGTTATTCTATCATGTTATAATTTAACCGGTGTTTCATATTTTTCTATTACTGTGAAAATGAAGCGGACTGCCAAAGTTGTTGAAAGATGTTCGCCAAAACAAAATTCATCCTAGTTTACTTGCGTACTAGTCTCGTCTCCCATCTTTTCTAGTTTTAAGCATTGGATTTTCTGTGGAAAATATCTTTTAGAGTTCATATGTGGCAAACTGATTGTATGCAGAAATACTGGAAATGTGAACATTTTAATAAATAATAAAAGATAGTTATTAGCAATCGGAAGCAACGTTAGCACGTAAAGCGGATCGGTTGAATCGAGAAAAGACAGCATGGCAGCTGTTAAATAGCCAACAAATGGATTGCCTCTTCATTGCGGTTAAAGGTGTCGACCCGATAGACGTGCTTGAGCATACGTGGCATTTTTTGCGACTCGCTTCAACAGTTCTCATCTACTCACCTATTTGTGAGGTTGCTTTCTTAATATTTACGATTTGTTGCGTTCAAGTTTTTACTTTTTAGTACCATTCATTCCTTGTCTTTGAATATGAGGTAGCAAAGAGTCATGATATGGTTTCATGCCTATGGACTTCATAGGTTATGTTAGCTAAAGTAATGACTTTTATTATTCTAAATAATTTTTAATATTAATTTATGTTAATTTATTACTATAATTTACTATAGTTAGAAAATTCTAAACAAATGTGTTGATTTTAAAATATATTACTGCAAAATTTAAACATATCCAACAATATCTGTGGGATCTGCGTTTGCAGTTAATAT
>QEWY01000165.1:0-58470 GCA_006503575.1 Baylisascaris schroederi | reverse complement strand
AATTGCAGCCAAGTAATCTGATAAGTAAATGAGGGAATTTTTTTATTTACTTATTTATTTATTTATTTTTTGCACAATTTAGCATTCTGGTGGATCGATAGTCGAAAAAAATGCCCAGTGAATGGTAAAATGTAAGTTTCATTTTACAGGTTTTTCAAATTAAAAAAAAAATAATCTATGGCATTTCATCCTAACGCATCGAAAGTTTCCTTAGCTCTTTTTGGAAAGGTGTTTTTAATTTGTAAGATGGAATAGTATTATAGCAGCTTGATGTTTAGGATGATATTATCCTAAATTTTGTTGAATTTCTGCAGTATTCCATCAAAAGTTAGTAATTCTTTGAGCAATCCTCAATAGTGAGTAAAATCGAGTAGAAGAATATGCAAATGTAGCGACGGTATGTTGAAATTAGTGATTAAGATGGCCATTTGATGGTAATATGAATAGAGGCATTGGATTAGGAACAATTTTTGGATTAAATCTTCACCGAATTCAGTGTGTCTATTTTTGGGATCATTATGTCTGCAAGAATAGAGTCTTTGAACGGAAATAGTTCATTTCCTTCTTTTCCGGAACAGTTTTCTTTCATGTCCTTTTCCTCAGTAGTTATTCATGAAAAGCTTTTTTTTTCACTGGAGCTCATATATTACGATCGGAAATGACCTTCATTGATGGATTGATTTATTGAGGTACCGCCTCTTAATTCTTAGAGAAATTGTCGACGATTTTTTAATTTAATTTTATTAGTTTATTTTGTTCATTTATTTTTTTGAAAAAGCGGTAATGATTCCTTAGTCGAATCGGTTCGACCATTTTTTCCTGGCCTTTATGACTAAGCTTACTGATAAAATATCGTCAATTCAACATTTGATGACTGATGTTGCATGATAAATGACACCTGGAAGCTTGTTGCTTAGTGTGGTTGATGGTCTAATTGGAACAACTATCCTTCAATCGAGTAGAGCAAACTACCTAGCCGAATGCTTAGAAGATGCAAGCGTTATTATTGAAGTCGAATTTCACTTTCTCTCACAAATTTTCAAGTCGAAAATGAGTTTCAGTTGAGAGGAATTTTCCATTTATCGTGCCACATCGATTCTCGTTAGAAACTTTAATTCTTATGAACACTAGATAGAATAAGAGCATATCTGTTTATGCCCTAAAATTTTATAAAACATGTATAAATGGCAAAAAAGTGGAGTTTTTCGCACTTTTTTATTTCTATCTTTAATTCATCTCTACACTGATAAGGAACTTTTTTCGATGGGTCATCTGAAATAACATCTTTTTTTTCGTTTTTATATAGGGGAGAAATAATCGATTTTTGGAGAAAAAGCATTCCATAATATACCTGTTCTAGCGTTGGAAAGCTAGACAAAATTTTAGCATCGTGACAATGGATAAAAAATTAGAAATTTGCAGAGCAGTTCAAAAGTTTTCGATTTGTCAATGGCATCTCACTTCGTAAGCGGTCAAAAATGGTCAAAAGACTGACCAGTACTGAGAATCTCATCGATACAAGAAAACCTTTTGAAACATATTCCTTATTGTAAATTTTCAGTCCTAAATTAGCGCTAATTAGTGAAAGTTTGCTAGTTTGCATAGGTGATTTACCTGGAAGAATGGGTCGAACTCCAACTGCGAAAATGCTATCTTCTTTAGATTATTTACTTCAGTTCTCTGCCAGACAGCATTCACTTCAAATCTTTTCGAATTTGAAATCACCTACCCGAAACACTCATTGAGGCTAAAAAATTGTGTATTCATATGGGACGTCTTGCATCCTTAGATTTGCCATTTATTGCATTTAACAATGTGCATTTCCAATTTTATACAATGATCACTTTCAATGAATTTGCTTTAATATTTTGTCCCCTATATCTCCATATACATGCGCCTTTTTCACTAATTTTCCAACTGCTATATTATAGTTTTTTTATTATTTCTTTGTTTTTTTTCTTCTTACAATAAGTTATTTATTTTCAAGAAATAAAAATTGCTAACAATAAGATTAAATTCACATCGATTCCGATGAATTTTTTCCAGCTTGACCTACCATCAAGTTTTATCTATGAAACGTTCAGATAATCAATTCCGCCCCCTCCCCTCTCCCTTCCACACCTGCAGATAAGCGTTTGTTTGGTCGCTCGTCATTTGACCACATGTATTTTTGCAATTCACATCAAAAAGTGGCTATCATTATGAACGCAAGCACAATGAGATTCCACATTCGTTATGTCGACATGATGGTCATTACGAGAGAATGCTGTGTATTTTTCATATTGCGTGAGCAATGCAATGCTAAAACTTGTTTCCACACAGCAATACATACACGCAATCCTGATTTAATGCCTTGAGGCGGTTGTTTCTTCTTTGAATGCTTCATTCGATGTAATGACCACTGTCCACTCGAACGCTCATTTTTGAATTGATTTCACGTCTAATCTTCACATTTATTCGATGAATTCATATTTGAAAGCATTCATATTACAGACATCATCATCAAATAGCACCGCCATAGTGCCTTATGATTCTGCGAGTCAAAAGAATAGACAGAAAAAATGTAGAGCAAACGTACACTCTTGGCAAGGCTTTCATCAGTACGATACGACGAATAAATTTGCTGTCTAAAGTTGAATTCGTTATTGATGTCCGCCGAATATATCTGTCCATAATGGCCAAATATATCTGTCAATAATGGCAGAATATATCTGTCCATAATGGCAATGCATGTACTGATTGTCTCGAGAAATGCGCATATTTCGAATACGTTGATCGTGCCGATATTACTGCTTACATGAGAGAGCATTTTCAGTGATGAAAGATGATTTATTTCATGAAGTGTGCCTCAATTGTACTTGATAGCTGACTCATTTCATTATTGGAAGGTACTTTTGTTCCATATGACTTTGAAAAATTGAGCATTTTATGTCTTTATTGTTTTTAACATTCGTTTCATCTAGGAACTTTTCATAATTGCATCGTTAACTTCAACTGGCATTAATCAATCTTGTTATCACTTATAAAATACATCAAAACATCCAACCTGACAATATGGATGTTCGATGCAGTGATGTATGCTTTCGTTTGCAGTACGAATTGCCATAAACTATTTATGCAACATATTATATGATAGTCTTTGAGATTTTGGAGTTATTACAGGGAGGTGATTGGAAAGAGGGTTGATAGAAAAGGAAATAAAGTGTGTGGAGAATTTTTGTTACCCCTTTTGCGTTTTCGTTCATTTAAAATTTTATTTAAGTAAAAGTAACCTAGACCTCAAGTTAGTTTTTGCCTTTTGAGACCGGTGCCCACCAAAAGTTTAAAAGGGATCGTTGGATAATGGGGATAGCCCAGAGAGCAACTCGTCTTAGAGTAGTGCCTCTCAGAAAACGTTTCCTTTTTCAGAAATCCTGAGGCGTGAAGGACTCTTTGGCAGTAATTCTTTTTATAATACATTGTTCCTGATTTTATATCGGTATTTCTGTGTGCTCAACTCAAAAGTTTTAAAGAACCGGTTCTCTGTGACTGGTTGACTTGGGCTTTCCCAAGAACATTAAGAAAAAAGCACCGAATAGATCGCAACAAGAGTGAGCCAATTCAGCGTCTCGTCCCGTCCTCGAAGAAAACACCACCGTCAAGAGCACAATACTTGGGACAGATACCCCGTTCACCCTGTGAGCCTGGATGACCCTGCTGGCCTTGTGGTCCCGGTTCGCCGGGTTCGCCGTTTGGTCCTGGAGGACCCGGAGGTCCCGGCGGTCCGGGTGGTCCCTCTGATCCCGGTCGTCCAGGTTGGCCTGCATCTCCTGGAAGGCCTGGGGGTCCCTGAAATCGTTATCCGATTGTGAAATGCTGAGAAAACGCATATTTGGAGCTTGTAGATATATCGAAACTCTACCAGCAATGCAAAAGAAGCAATTATGCATTCATTCGAGCTATAACGTTCATTGCAAAAACGCGAATCGGCTTGCGCGCATTTATATATAATTCTACACATCCAAAGAATGTTACATATCCTATAGCCCAAACTGTTCAAGTTTTGCATTGCAGCTTCTTCCAAAGGAAAAACAAAAAAACAAAACAAAATGCCACTCTCTCACCGGTTCTCCGGGTGTTCCAGGATCGCCTGGGAGTGCTGGCGTTGAAATAGCTGGTCTTCCGGGTTCACCGCGCGGTCCTTCTCTTCCTGGTTCACCCGGTGGGCCTGGTGGTCCAGGTGGTCCTTGAGGACCTGGGGCTCCGTCATTGCCATTACGCCCAGGATGACCAGGAGGTCCAGCATTTCCTAGAAGAAGATGCAAATATCAAAGGCAGTTGTTCTTTAAAATATCGCTTCAAATATAGTCTCAGAGAAATGTGCGTATTCAAATTTTCTTCTGTACATATTGGTGGAACAAATGTGAAAACGGAGATTGGTCATTGATTGCTTAACAAGAAGGCAACACAAATATGAGTTAAATATCAAGTACTGGTGCGAATTATTGCCCCTTCCAGCTGATTGCCTATGATGAAAGCGCTCAAAATTTGAAGAACTAATTGATCTACCAAGCGGAACTAACCTGATGGTAGTTCAACGGGCTGAAATTACGAAAAATGTTCGCAAACCATGTACTCGTGAGCCCAAACGTTGATTTCCTAAGCGATTCACAATGAGTGAACTGTTACGAAAGGTTCATCAACGCTAACCAGGATCTCCTTGAGGTCCTGGTGGTCCAGGTTCACCAGGTGGGCATGGCGTACACGGTGGCTCAGTGACTTGTTCACAGATTCTGAAACTCGATCGTCGTCACTATATATGGAAATATTTAAACTCTTCGAGCTTAAAGCAATAACGACGCAAATGAAGAGACAATCGAAGAAAGTCGCTAAAATCGAATCTATTTTTTTAAAATAAGAACTCTCGCCAGTTATTTGGACGAAATTTATATATGGCATTCGTGTCGAACGTTTTCACCACTTCAGAAATTCTGTTGGTTTTGTATAGAAGCGATTGTAACATAAAACGTACGCTGGTGGCCTTCCCGGGAATCCAGGGGCTCCTTGTGGCCCAGGACGGCCAGGTTTACCGTGTCTGCCCGGTGGTCCATCTGGTCCAGGAAGTCCAGGCAGACAGCATCCTGAAAAGAAATTGCCCAAATTGCACGAGTTTGTCACTGCTCCATTCTCTCTCAAGTCTTAAGTTATTTTTGAGATTACAATTAAGGGACTGATAAATAAATTCACGCCTAGTTCTTTATTGGAAGGTAAATGAAATCAATTTGTCTAGGAAAAGGGAGGGAGGGGAAGAGAGAGAAAAGAACGAACAGTTACCTATTAACGAAGCAATTTTTATGTATGCTACTAAACCATCAGAGCCTTTGGTTGATATAAGCCACAATGCGTTGTCGTCTTAGAAATAACGCATATCCATTCTGCAGCGACCACATCAACGTATAAATAACCAAACAACGAGTTGCTGAACAGCAGAAATGGTACTGACCTTCACATGGAACCTGCCTTTTGGCACGGAGTGTAGTTGCGTTTTCTGGCATTTTGAGGAACGAGGGAAGCACACTTCGAGGAGAGGCACGATATTCGTGCACCTCCATCATCACATCTCTTGCTGACAGCTAAAATTCATGAAATCACCTGAACCGAGCATTGCCACTGCATATTTTTTATTGCTACAGTATGCCATTTACCTGTACAAATAAACAGGTTTCCTCATTGATAGCCGAGAGGTTTTTTCACTTTATTCTGAATTCAGCACATCGAGATCAAATTTTCGACGAACCATCTCAACTGGATATTGTTATCTCTTGCATTAAATTGAACTACATTACTTGTACTATTTTACCGCCAGCAGACTTCTATTTCGACTTCAGAGACACCAATGATCGAGACATTTTCGAGAGAGATGTCTTTCTATGCATTGGAGATCTATGTTTGTTGATTCATGCCATCTTAGTTGCTTCCGGGCTTGGTGTATGTTACGAGAACTTATAGCACTCGTAGAATAAACATTTTTAGACAAATTCACTAAAATTAATTGCTTGGGATATTCAGAGGCAATCGGATATAAAATTCCAGTCTAAATTTCAAGTATATCCTTAAAACGATCGCTGAGGAAAAAAAAAATTCGCTTTTTTGGTTAAAGAAATGAATATCACTTTATTAGTTGATGAGTAGCAAAAAGAATGGAAAGTAATTCGACACTTCGTAAATAGAAGAATGATTTATCGATGTAGCCATTTAAAAAGTTTTTTTAAATTGTTTTCTTAGGGATTCCCAAAGAAAGAAATACCTATGATACGAGTTTTAAGAGAACGGCTATGATAGGAGATTATAAAAATGTTTACATTTAGTGATCGAATTCAACGTTTTTTTTTTTAAAACATAAACAATCTAATATGTCAATTGTGCACACTAAATATTGAGTTCATATAGCTACACGTCGTAATATTGATCCATCGAGGACTTAATCGAAATTAATAATTTAATCGAAATTAATTGATCTCTAGCAAATTACCTTGCAGAATTCCATTTCGGATTGCACACGCATATGTATTGAATTCACATAGCTGTTCACCATAGGTAGAGTGACAAAAACAGCAAGTATAGCAATAAATGAGAATGTAACAGCAGAATAGGCAACAAAACGATATGCTTTTTCACGAGTTTCTGATTCGACAATCATTGTCGTTTAGATATACACGAATAGATAATTACCGTTAATCGTTGCACTCAATACCTAAGATATGCTCACTCTAGATGGAATAAGAAGGCAATATGCTCGTTCACTACAATTTTTCACCTTTATATAGAGATTGATACGAAGTGGACATACGTTTGAATAAGAATGGGCGGTCGCAAACATCGTTGATGTTGTCCATCTCCGGTATTTCATTGTGATGTGATGACGCTTCTTAGCGTTTATTCCCCTTAGAGAGCGTGGATGACCAGTTCGCCAGCGGGCTAAATTCAATAATTCGACGAGCTATACGAGTGAAAAATCCATTGCCATTGTGATGCACACAAATGAGCAATACTCACTAATGGACAATCTTATGCAATATGAAACATATATTAATATGTGATTCAAAGTACAATAATATAAGAATAGAACAACATCCCTGGAGTATAGGATTGCTAATGGAGAATTATGGAAGCTTTTCAATCTTAGTGTTTAGGGCATCTCATATCTCTTTATAGTTAAGAAAAAAATCAAATTGGGCCTTACATTCGGCTCTATAGAATTCATAAAACAAAACAGAGAGAGTTAGAGAAGGAAGAATTTAAAGCATAATAGTGAAATTTTCGATAAAAAATATCGAATATTTTCGTGTTTTTTATTTTCATTTATTTATTAATTTGTTCTGAAAGGGAATCATTACATTAACTTGCTCCAGTGCAACGGAAATGTTGCAGAAACTCGAGTCGTGAACCTTCAATAAAATTTGCGACTGTAATCGTTTCATGACTTGATACCGTCGTTGAATTGATCAAATTAATCGTTAAATATTCACATATGTTAACTGAATTCTTTTGTTGTAAATTTGTATATCCAAATTTTTTCTCATGTTGTTTTATGGAGAAATAATAACCACCCGAATGCGTTATTTACTCGAATGCCCTAAAATTATTGATAGTGCAAACCTCGCAAAGATATTTTTAGCTTTGTGGATTTACCTGCAGGAAATTTGCACATCAGTGCAACAATTCATCCAGCAAATCAAAAGAGGTTGAGTGAATAGTATCAGATCTAAAGTATGAGGTTAATTGGCCAAATGAAAAATCACTCTAAGAAATGACTTGGAAATCAGGAAAAAAAAACTCAAAAAGTTGCAGCGGAAATGGTCAATGTTTTTCTGCTCAGTCTATTTTTTATCGTTATTTTTCTCTGTTATTGTTTTTTGCATTCCTCTTGTTACCCTGTTTTCTCAATTCCCATCTCCTCAATTAGTCCATTTTCCCAAATTTCCATCAACATTCCCACAAAATTTTCAAACTTATTTTCAATCTAATACAACATTTTTTATTGAATTTTTATTTATTTATGATAATGGAGATTCATTCATTAATTTTTTTAAGGGTTATTTCTTGAATAGCGCAAAAATTTTCACGTTGAAATGATTGATGAGTGCTAAACGATAAAACACAAAAATTCTCTAAGAAGAATGAACTAGTCTTATTGGAGAATAAAATGATTAGTTCGCAATTGATAACGATTGCAACAATAAATGTTTAATGATAGTCTCATCAAACAAGTGAGCATATTTCAGCTTTCGTTCTATTGTTTCTTTCGATGCCGCCGCTTTCTTGAAATATTTCCCATACGTAATAAAAATTTATCGTTCCACGATATATACACATAAAAAATGTAAAGAATTTCACCTGTTTTCATTTAATTAATTCCATATATTTCAATCATTATTCAGCAATTTTTTTCCACTCTTTTCTGATTGCCTCGCTCACGATAAGCTCCAAAATATACGATTGATAGGAGCGAATAATCTCATGGGTTGTAGCAAAATATTCATCGACACCGAGTTCCCTCGCTAAATCTTTTTTTTTGTTTATGAGTAAACGAAGCTTTTCCGTAGAGGGCAGACTGAGAAGGGGAGGAGACTTAAAAAAAGAACAGAGGGCACTTTGGTGAATTTTGTTTTCGGGAGTGATAACAAAGGATAAAGCGCCCGAGATCGGACCGTACCGAAGAAAGTACGATCGTCCGGCATATCGTCAATAAAACCGCGATTCAACATGAATATTAAAAAAAAACCTTTCCATCTAAAATTTTCTTAAAACGAATTTCGATTTAAATAATAATCACTAAAAGACCGATGCTATAAATCTATGAACAGTGGAAAAAAAATTAAGCGAATGAAATCCATTTCGATTCAAAGTTTCTCTCTAATCATAAATGTCTTCTTTCTAACGAGAATCGATATTAGAAGGCGAATTTTCTTTCAAAAAAAAACAACCTAAATGTGCGTTTTTTTGCTATAGTTGTTATTGCTATCCCAAATTTAGAGTCATTTCGATCCATGATGACTTTAGTGATGATATCTTGGATAGTGAGTGAAAATTTTATAGCTACTAGGTGGATTTCATCATTTTTCTATATTCGTGTTTTAATTTTCTATATTTATGCAAATTTGTTCTATTTTATCTAACTATTCCAATAGCCAGATCATCTCTGATTCTATATATCCTTCTTATTGGCATCTAAAGGGGAAAGGGGTGTTGTGTTGCGTTTTTTCGTTTTTTTTTTTTTGAATAATGAACTGTTAAATAAGCGATATCGTTCATTAAGCTATTACTGATTGAAATTTAAATCCTTTACAATTAAACCTCCCCCCCCCCCAAAAAAAAATCCAAAGAACACATTGTTCGATGTCGGCGGAGAATAAGTTTAACTCTGCAAATTTCGAACATCAATTACGGCAGTTCTCGGATGATTATCCTTCTAGCAAAGCTCTATTTCACTGTTTGCATCATTTTCATTGAATAAATTCGTTCTCATTCTATCACTTCTTCGCCCCCCCTCCCTCCTCAAAAAAAGCTACGAATTTTGCAAATGAAATAAAATTTATGATAATATCATAAGCAATTTCAAAAAGAATAAGATTATGCCTTTGATAGATGTTAAGTTGAGATGACCTAGGTGTTAATTTTTCTAATCTCAGGTATTACGTGAGATGATTCAGGTGTCCATTTATAGATACCAGATGTTAATTTCAGATGACTTTTAAGCCAGCTTTCTCCACCTCGATTATTCTCAACGCCTATCAATCATTTCGCACAAAAAACAAATGAATAGTAGTTTAATAAGCTGTGATTGAGCATTACGAAGTATGAAAATGTTGAATGTGAAATATATAGCTATTGCATAATCCTCTTAATAAATGATCAAATATTGTCGCATAAAACATCGTCTTACTCGTACTTATAAATATTTTACCACAATTTTACCACATAAAAATTATATTTTAACGAGGATCGCTTTGCTATGTATTATCTCTCATTAATCGTATGATATCGTATGGGGTAGAATTATTTCATTTCCTCTTGAATCGAACGTTGCTTGGCATCTTTCAATCGTTCATTGTTATAAAGCAATTTGTGCTTGCGAATCGTTTATGACCTTTGATAAGAGCCAATTTAATGACTGCAGTTTATGAAAACAAAACGATTTTATGGACGTATAGAATCTTTGAGGAGTTCGGTTACTTTCAGCTGTTACAGTGGCCTTGTAAAAGAAGTTGATGTTAGAGAAGAAATATCGAAGTTCTGAGAATGTTGCGTCCTGAAAAAAAAAACGATTTAAACGAAAGATCGGTGAAAAAAGAAACGCTTATTGATTAGGGGGAAGTGTCGAGGATAATCAAGAGAAAATGGTATTCTTTTATTATCGAAGGTAAATTAGGAGGAAAAAATTCCCACTCAAAGTAATATATCTTAAGTATGGATCATAATATCATATAGCTTTCATAGTTAACTTTCACTTTACATTGGAATCCCGTAATGGTATGGAAGAAGCTTTCATATAGGAGTATCTTACAAGTTGAACAAAGCATTAAAGTTTGCATATTTAATTGGAATTTATTATAAGAGGTGCGAGAAAGTATAATTTTAACAACGAGGAAGCCTTTCCTCTATGTCATTGTGATTCTGGTTCGCTACGCCTCCTAGATCCCATGTATTTAGCTTTTCTGATCTTTGAAGGTGGGTTTATTGATGCATTTGCTGCGAAGTTCGTATATTCATACCTTATTGTAAGTGACAAAAATGACATCATTAGCGGCTGCTTCCGTCCTCGAAGAAGACACCTCCGTCAAGGGCGCAATACTTTGGGCAAATACCCGGCTCTCCGGCCGGACCAGGTGGGCCCTGCTGTCCAGGTTCACCCATCTCTCCAGGTGCTCCAGGTTGACCAGGTGGACCGGGCGGACCACGCTGTCCGGCATTTCCGGGTTGTCCAGGAGGTCCGGGAGGTCCCACATCGCCGGGCTCTCCATTCGTTCCCTTCAACATTAAACGTCGCTTTGAACAATTTCTGATCAAATTCCCATCGATAGAGAGAGAGGGGGAAAGAGCAAGAAAAAAATGAAGAGAAGTGAAATCTAACGTACAGATGACCCTGCACCCTGATTGCCAATTTTTTTTTTTTTGAAATTTATTGCATGAGTGAAGGCACTAAAGGAAGCAGATTTCCGTCAGATGTTTGGTAGTTAAGTATTATGCCGAAACTCCCCTAAAAAGATAATAAACCTATGATCACTGGGATCTCGTTATGTTTACTAAGTAATGCGAGGTTGAAGCTTACATCTGGGCCTGCTGGTCCGGGGTCTCCAGGAATGGCAGGTGAGCTACGGGCGTTGCGTCCCGGTTCACCAGGCATGCCGTCGGGACCCGGTTGTCCCGGAGGACCTTGAGGTCCTGGTGGTCCTGGTGGTCCATTAGGGCCTATGTTGCCTGCACGTCCCGGCTGACCAGGTGGGCCGGAAGGTCCTGAAAATTCGACTTTATAAGTCGTCCAACTTTTCCTGCAGGGAAGTTACTCTCTTCAGTGACATCGAACCTTCATGACAAAATCGCAAGCATACTTTTAAAAAGGAATGATTACTTTCAGAGAGGGATGGAATGTTTTAGCAAAACAATGTGCTCATATTTCTAGAAGTGACTGAAAACCAGCAGCAATTATAACTGCTCAAACTGTGGCGAAGGATTCCTTAGCAAAGCGAAATTTTAAAAAAAATTGCAATGAATGATGACTTTATTGGACTATGTAATACCTCTTTAAGTTAAAGTCGTACCGAGAAGAATTAGCGGTACGATAAGATTTAACGTTTGAAGTTGTATCATACATTGCAGAAAAAACAACAAAATCGCTTATCCCGCATCTCTTTACAGAGATGGGGGATTCGTTCCTATACAGAAATTCGTTCCTCCTTTCTTTCATCCTTGCATCCTCCCCCCTCCACCCATCGCCTAACTTCCTCTGCATAACTGCTTTAATTGAAAATTTCTCATCGTTGACGCAATCAACGGAAAAGTTTTATTTCGTGCAATCAAAAGCATTCGTCGTATGAGAAAGCGTTGCGAATGAATCGACGTTCCGGCAATGCGACCGTTTCGTTGAAATCAAGCGTAACCTTTATCTCCAGCTGGACCTGGTGGTCCTGCAGCTCCTGGAGGACATGGCTTACATGGTGGTGGAACTGGTTCTTCGCAAATTCTAAAAACGATATCTCAATTCAGTCAATATATTTCAACATTGTGAACGATAAATATAAACAACAGAATAAAAGTAGGAATTTTCTTTGACTCGTTGAGTATGGTTGTCATTTGATATTCATCAAAATGACACAAACGGCACTGTTGAATAAATATTCGTAGAAGATTTTACTCTAGAGTAAAGGCTTGGAAGTAAGTTTCAATGTGGAAAGGAAAGCTATAATACTTACCGAGGAGGTCTTCCGGGGAAGCCAGGGGCACCTGGAGCTCCAGGACGTCCTGGGGCTCCATTCTTTCCTGGCGGCCCGTCCTGACCAGGAAGTCCTGGTAGGCAGCATCCTGCAAATTAACGAATTTTCAAACATTCATTCGCAATAGCATTAACTGTAGGTGTATTCAATGATAGTGATAAACGTGAACCCACCCGGATATCCTATTATTCGTGATGCGACACGATGTAAAGATCATAGATGACTTTCTACGACTATATCATTTAATGTGAAAGAGATCAACAACATTCTTATCTTATTTATAATTGCTTAGGAACGAAACGACGATCGACTACGCTACCGGAAAGAGCTAAACGGAACCTTCGCATCCGGCCTGTCTCTTAATACGAGTGCCGTTAAAGGAAAGCGCATAAGGACCACGATGCGATGGTGACGCACGGAATTCTTGAACTTCAATCATTATGTCGCGAGCCGACATCTGCAAGTAATTTTTCTTGTGACTAGATTCAATTAGAGTACCTAATACAATTATATTAATAGATAATTATTTGAATGAATAAATCTACATTAATATAATATCTTTAATTATCTATGATGGCAAATAACAAAAAATTGTCTAACAACAAATTATCTAATATTTCCATCGCTCTTATGCTATCCAAGATATCTTCAGATGCGAAGAAGTTTTTTGCATCTTTGACAGGTTCATATCAACAAAATCCTATATGATTCTAGAAAGTTTCTTGTTTGCTCAGGTGAGGTATTTTTCGAGTTTCTTTGAGCTTTCATGAATTCATCGTTAATATTTATTCAAATGAAATACGATTTTGAGGACTTGCTTCATGAGCACATCGTTATGCACAAAAAGAGTTATGCACTAATTTGCAAAACGAGCACTTACGTACAAACAGGTTCTTTAGTTAAATCTCTAACGCTTCACAAATTCAACAATAAAGTATTTCTTTTTACTAATGAAAAAAATTTGAACTTTTATTCAAAGAATGTTAAATTTTTTAATTAAATTAAATGGTTCAATAATCTAGAAGAATGATGAATTCAAAACCAATCAAATCGTCCAATATCCTAAAAGGATGGTAAATTCGAAACCAATTTACCATTCTTTGAAGTTATTCAACCATTTTGACTTCATTAAAAAAATTATTATTCTTCTTGATTTCGAGTCTACTATCCAACATAATCATCCCATAATTTTTTACGTCATTTCAATTGGGCCACTAAACTTCATAAATTTACTGAGGCAATAAAAATTATATAGTTCAATCATGACTGAATAAAATATTATCAACATAAATCAGCCTTTAATATCTCTGATTGATAAAAATTGATAAATTTTAATTTTCGATATTGAGTGATAATATCGAAAGAGATAAATAAATAATTAAAATACAATTAACCTGACAGAATTCCATTTCCTGTGCAACACGTGCGTTAATATTGTTGACGTAATTGTTCACCATAGGCAATGTAACAAAGACGGCCAAGATGGCAATTAGCGAGAACGTTACCGCCGTATACGTTACAAACGTATACGCCTTCTCGCGTGTCTCACTCTCCATCCTGTAATCTGTCACTAAATTCACTGGCAATTTAATAATGACATAATAAATTATGAGCATTTCATTATCAATATTACTTATTCCGAGATTGATTCGTTTAATTTTTATAGAATACATATTTAAATCAGAAAATAAAGCCTATGGGGAGAAATTTTGGATTACTTGAAGCAACGTTAGTAATATGAAATTGATGAAAGTGCACGAAATATGTGGAAACCGAACTTATATTCATAAAATTGCAGGCGAGCACTTTTACCACTAAGCCATTGCTCCATTCACCATGCGTTTCATCTTAGTGAATATTCGATCACCTAACAAGTTCATTTCTTTGGAAAAAAATGGGAAATACAAAAAAAAAGCATTCAAATTTACATCATTTTCTCAAATCATACTCAGAGTGCATATTGCTAAAGATGCGCTAAAAATGAACGATTCTAGAAAAATGCGAAGGAAGTGCCCTAATATATGGTTCTAAATTTCATTCACCTGACCAACCGGTTCAGGAATCTAGAAACAAATAATAATCCTTTTGAAAACGAAATATTGCTTCCATATTTTTATTGATGCATTTGCTCAAACAAATTTCATATAAAAATTTGTTTTTTTTTCCTAGTGTCGTCGATACGGAATGAGAAACTAGTGGGTGAAAAATATAGATAACTTTTCTTGCATCTTTAAATTTCAATCACGTTTTTTTAAAATTTACGAAGAAAGTTATGACTGTCGGATGCCAAATATAGCATAAATTATATCCACCAATTTCAATAAGTCTGACTTGAATGCCTTACGACAGACAGACAGACAGACATATCAGCGCATAAATATGGCGCTGTCATAATGGACTTTACGAATTTAAATTTCCATTCAATTTCAGAGTTGCAAAAGCACATAAAAGCAAGAGTTTCCAGAAATGTTCCACGGAAATTCTTCAACGAAGGAAAAGATTTCTCTAAGATTTTTCGTATGAGGTCGAAAAATAGAAATGAAACATCTTTTCATTCATAGTATTATCCCACTTTAGTATCGAGAAAGAGCTCGTCAAGCTATTGAAAAAATTGTCAATTAAATTGAGTGATATGAATGATTAGAAGCATTAAAATTTGTTGAATAAATTGATCTGACGTTTTTACTTTGTTTGTCGATTTCCATTCCTTCCTGTCCCCTCTTTCGTCTATTTTCTTTTACCTTGTAGTTTCGTTAATTTCAATTAACTACCATAATTGCTCTAGAAAAAAAGAATCCTAAAAACTCCTATCTATCTAATTTATTCCCATATGCATGATTGTTCACTCATTATATGTTGAAATTTGCATAATTAGTCAACACAAATAAACTGCAATCTCATTCATGAACCTATTAAGCACAATTTTCTTGATAAAGACATAAGATGCGGAAATACGACTAATAAATATATTTCATTTTTATTTTTGAATATTTAGTATTCATCAACAATAAAATTAACACATTACTACTTAGAACCACATGCAACGCGCTTTAGATAGCAAAAATTATTGATGAGAACAACCGTAAATTATGAGTGAATCGGTTGAAAATTATTTTGAACTTATAAAACATTCACTCCGTTCATAGTTGATGGAGTGAATTCTCTCGTTGATTATATCTACGATATAACACCGAATGGTGGGAGATAAAAAAAATGTGTGATACGCTTCGTGGTGGGGGTTCACTTATGTGATAGAAGCGAAAAACGTTGAGTGCATTTTAGATAGAGGTCGACAAATATATTATGACCGTTATAGCGCAGCGTTTAAATAGTGTTTCTTTTTGGAAAAAAATTTCTTTGCACTGTATCGTCATCTTTAATGCTTTTTCTTTATTCACTTTACTACTAATAACCAGTTTTGAGTGTTCCGTTACCGCGTACAATTCTTACCCACTAAATGCAAATATATTGAGCAATCATAAAACACTTCAACATCTTCATAGAGATACTCAATTTGAAATTATTATTGCCGATCGTATTTCAATCAAGTGAAGAAAATATTCAAGAGGATTTATGCAAATTTATTCGAATAAAAAATAGAGATGAAAGATATCGTTTACTACTATTATTTTTTATGTAAGGGGCAGTCTAATTTTGAGGAAATTTAGCACAACTTCTAAACATTTTGCTTAAGGAGTATCAACTTTAAGAGATAATCATATCCTCTCTCTCCCTCTCTCATTCCCTTCCTCCCTATGTGTCATAATTAATGAAGATCAAGAAAAGTATTTAACGAAATTATTTTCCCTTTTCTCTTTGCATCTGGAGAGGGTAAGTTAATTTTCTTTTAAATACAAACACAAATTATTTATTGCAACTTCAACGATCTTTGTCTTTCAAGTGGGAACCTTCTCATAAAGTATTTCGAAGAAATATTTCATTGATAGAATGAATCTATACCTAGACAACTGCACAGAAAAATTTAATTCTTCTGGAAGTTTTTTCGCCTTTTTTCGATGAACGCTATGTCTGTTTTCATCATGCTGGTGGCATCGTATTCGGCAACGGTTGCATCTATTGAACACTAAGAGACGACCACCATTGATAAGCATCATAGTCAGAGTGGGGTGTAATTTGCGTTCGATGTGGGACATTGGGTACCACATAACCTCGTGCAACTTAATTCTTTCAGCTAATATTAGCAATTGACCAGCAAACAACAGATGACCATGACCATATTAAATAACCAGCAAACAACAGATGACCAGTGATACCGATCAAAAATTCAACTGAAGCATCTAGTAACATGGGTGATAATTCTTCTTTAAATGTACATATTTTCTTCACACTAAATTAACCTCAGAAAAGTATAGTATACTTTAGGCGTGTATCGAAAACGATAGAACAAGTTATAGGAAAATCTAAATAATGATAGCAATTTAGCGTTACTCTTCCATATTGTAGGTTCATTTCACTCATTTGATTATGAACGTTGTCGTGTATGCTCTATTAAGACTTAAGAAAAATGTTTGCCTCTATTTGCAATAAACGATCATCGATCTATCTAATATTTTTTTATCCACCTATATCGTATGCATTAGTTATTTCGTGAAGAGGAAAATGCAGATGTATACCATAATAGCCAATTTTGCAATAGTATATAACATAATATGTTGGAAAGTAGTATAAATCTGCCTAATGGAGTGGAATTTCTTGATGCTGTGGTCACAATTGGAAACCACTTGAAACAACAAAAATGCACAATTTCTTCTGTTGAACGAAAAAAAAAATTTCATACAGCGACAACAGTGTGTGCATTTATAAATGAATAATCTGTGCGATGTTTTATCCGCTCGAACCCAATAATATTGTACACTTTCGTTTTCGTTACGTTTTATTGAATTATATAGGTATTATATCTACGTTTTCATTTCTTTTGAAACATCTTGCAGTTCTTATGCTTTTTCCTTCCACCAACTATTTCCTTTCCGCCAGTGCTTCCTCGAGTTTCATTGCTTTTGCGGAGAATATCATGCAAAAGGAAAATGCTAGATTAGACTAATCTTTGCATCATTCCGATGATGTCCTATTGGCCACCCTCCCACTCATGACCTCACAAATTCTTCTCAAATACCCATATCGTTGCAGAATAAAATCTAAATATCCTGCCTACCGTCTATTAATATAACATAGCATCCATTGTTATACGCAGTGAGGAAACCTCCCTCGTTTCCATCTTAGGCGTTAAGTTTCTTATGCTTTTTCCTTCCACCAACTATTTCCTTTCCGCCAGTGCTTCCTCGAGTTTCATTGCTTTTGCGGAGAATATCATGCAAAAGGAAAATGCTAGATTAGACTAATCTTTGCATCATTCCGATGATGTCCTATTGGCCACCCTCCCACTCATGACCTCACAAATTCTTCACAAATACCCATATCGTTGCAGAATAAAATCTAAATATCCTGCCTACCGTCTATTAATATAACATAGCATCCATTGTTATACGCAGTGAGGAAACCTCCCTCGTTTCCATCTTAGGCGTTAAGTTTATTAACTACGAAAAACCACAAACAAGTTAATGTGCCAATACAAAACTTATAATTCATGAAAATACTTTTGAAACACTTATCCAATAACGAAACTATTAGATAAATGTTTGTGAAAACAGTGGTCTGGGCGTGTGATAAATGCACCTTCAGGGAAACTTCATTGCTGATTCGTTGTCGTGCTTGAAGGATATGATTTTGCGATACTAGTCGTAAAGTCTACTATTTCATTTCTTGGCTTCGTGAATAGAGATTATTCGGCATTCGCATGCTCTAAAAAGAACCATTAAAAACATTAAACTGTCATTGATAATCTTGCGAATCACATTTTCGCCAGAGGGTAATTATAGAAAAGAGAATATACAAGAATGAGGTGACAAATATGTTCGCATATGAATCATCTTAGAACTGGAAATCAAAACGAAATGTAAGCGGATAGAGTCGACCATAGTATACTTTCTTGAGACTTCTTGTATGATGCTATATTCATTTTGTGTCTAGCAACTTCCATCGTAAAGAAACATTCCACTTGTCATCCTCGAAAAACTAGATGAAACTAACGAGGTGGTGCTGCTTTCACCGAATCTGTCATCCGACGACATTTAACAGGATCGTAAGTTCGACACCGATAATACCAACCACCTGCGAAAACAATGGATATGAATCAAACTAGAACGAGAACGGTTGAAACTTTGCCGACGAGTTGGTGGAATAAATAACCATATCGTTTTTTTTTTTTCAAAAACATTGTGAGCCATCAAATTTTTGCCCACTCACAAGCAAACTATCGAGAGTATATTTGATCATGCGAAAATGTATAAAAATTTTGCTCACACACAGCAAAAGCACTCACGGCGCACTTTTCCGCACGACAGTTATCATATTTTTGCGAAATCAGGAGTGGAACACTCGTGGCAAATTCGTCAGCACAAGAGAAATTCACTTTATTGCTCAAAAAGAGGTAAAACAAAGAAATAATGCAGAGGCCTAACCGCTTACAAAGGGCCACGGATCTTCGATTTGTGTGGCGAGGGTTACAGACTCTTCTTCTGCGTAACCGATGTCCACAGGGCAACGTTGTTAGACCGCAGTTTCTTCTATCTCTTCTAAAAACGTTCCCATTGGCAACTAACGAATGCCTCTTGTGTGCATCAATTATCCCGTTGGTAGTGAATTCGCTTGACTGCTAAACGCGATGCATTCGTTTGCTCGATGTGAGTTCAATGATTTTGAATTCCAGATGGTGTGCCTTATTCAAAGATGAATCTTTAGCGATGTCCACCATCCAGTATTCCGTTCCCTCTCCATCTTTTCCATTTCATATTCAAGATGAGTCTGGAATAGGGATCTTTGCAAATCATTTTTTACTTCATTTGTTAAATGCCCTTTTTTGAGAACCTACTTACTAAAGGTTAAAGAGTTGATGAATTTACTTCCTATTAGATTGTTTGAATTTCAAATGTTTATATCGAAAAAGTGTTGAAATTCCCTCATTTTAATATGAAACATGAAGATATGATAATAAATGAAAAAAATTCATAGAACTGCCTTTGAAACTATAAAAGTTTTTCAATGGAAAAAGAGATTCACTCAGTGCACAGTTTAGATTTTGATGTCTTATTTCTCGCTCATAAAAGAATTCACACGTTGATGATGTGAAAGTTTTTTCAGTATATTATTGCTATCAGATATTATCCCAAATTTGTTTGAATATGAAAACGCTTATTGCTTTAAATGTGTACTTGAAATTTTTTGGATGTACATTTATTTGTTCATTTATATTTTTCTCGCTTAAAATTTATTTATTTTTGTGTTTATTTGAGCTGATACGCTTTGAAATTATCAAAGCGAATTTATTGAAAAAACAAATTTATGAATGGTTGCTCTTTTTACGCCACTGAGTCGATGTTTTACTTACTTACTTTTTTAATGTTTCATATTGTTATGCTGTTAAAGCGTTGTTGATTAATGAGAGACGAGTTTTATTCTTTTAAACATTAACGTCGATATTCCTCTATTCTTCATCTTTTCTTTTTTGCTTCTTTTTTGTTTGCAAGAAAAAACCATAACGCACTAAAACTCGACGTGATGGCTTTTGAGGCATGAAGATGCTGAAGGCAATCTGCATGATCGAATTCAAAGGAACTCAAATTTTTGTCCCAAACATAGTTGCCTGAAGTTTGGCCACCGTCGAACTCTTCAGCGGTAAGTTTCGATCACAGAGGTGTGGGAAGTGATACATCAGGAAAAAATCCGAAATTTTAATCCTATCAGCCAACTATTTTCCTCTCAGAGCACCTCAGGTCGAATTTTCCGCCAATTCACAAGTGTCTCACTTCGTCGAGGCAACATTTCTTGGTAATTAAAGATGCCTCATCGTCGATATTTATCACTTTCAAAATGTTTGTACTTAGAAGTTATGCACAATTTTCGCATCAATGCTGTTATAATTGCATCAGTGTTTTCTTTACCCGACATTTATTCTCGCTTTTTCATATTTATAAATATATTTGATATTTACAGAAGAAGATGCTCTTTTCTCCTTTCGAGTTCATCGACGTTTCCTTTCTGTGACAATTCATCGATATTTGTTTCATAGGAAATACTAGCCAGCAAGACAGGTAATAGGAAAATACCATGTAATAGACCCAAGCCGACTACAACAAAGACGGTCTTCGCAAATGCGAGAATCGCGTAGGTTGGCACGAAGATAAGTGGAAACATACAAAGCACTGTGGATGTGCCTGCCTGAAATTTCCTTATTATTTCTTTCTTATGAAGACTGAAATTGAAAGAATTGTTTCTAGCATAAAAATATCAGCAAATTGCATTAAAAAACGGTGGAAAACATATGTATGAGAAGGATTTGATATGCAGGTGTAAATGAAAGTGAGAGCGGAGCTTCAGAAGGATCTCTGATTTCCTACCAAATCCTGGCCAAGGAGACTCAAGTTCTCTATGCTCACCATTCCACTATCCGACAAAAGTCCTATACTTCGCAAACATCTTCCACCTGCTTGATGAACCTTCGTCTGCAGACTGTATCGAATAATGCCCTCGTAATCCGCTTTCCACCTTCTCCCGCTTAGAAGATTTGAAGTTCTGTCTCACCTGCATCATCGGTTCACACATTTCGTTTAAACTCTGTTCGATGCGCTTTTCGGCATTGCCTTGTCCTCTACAAAACTTGTAAGCAATATGAGCTGTGTAGTCGACGCTGAAGCCGGTCGCGATCAGTACGTCTACCATTGTCACCGGGTCCATATCAGCTCCCCACCAAGATAATGTTCCCACCAAAGCTGCAATCCTCATCAATTGCCTTACTATATGCTCTAGGAGTATTTGTGCTATTCGTGCAGGATTAAGTCTAATTGGAACACCACTTCCAGTCTTCATTCGATGGACATAGGCTCAAAGGAAAGGAGAGAGATGAGCAGCCATGAATGACTCCGTCGAATTTGCCGGAGCTCTGGGGAAGTGCAATTTCATTGACGTCGATTAGAGCAAAATGCACGAGAAACATTAGTCGAAGAAGAAGGAACCAATCGACTCTCCGTCACAGTAGAGTAATCAGATTTTTTTATTGTGCTGGCATTAAAAAGTGAATAAGATAAACATTTTAGGATTAAAATATGATGAAATGTGAGATCTAAAACTTCTAAAATTTGGATGAAGGCTTCTTTTACTTGCAGAACGAGATGATTGAGGTTTGCATAGTTTTCAACAAGTCTTTGATATGGTCTTTCTCTCTCGCAAGTAACGAAGTCACCTGTAACCTGTTGTATAAAATATATATAGGTGTCGTAATATTGGGGGAAAATTAAAGCGAAATTAATAATTCCGATTAAATAGCGTTCAAATAAAATTCTATTCATTTCTTTTTCTTTCTGTTTCTCTTTTTAATAATCAAAGATGCATTCAAAGAAACTTACTAAAACAAATCGATGAAATAGTAAACGTTATGAAAAGCACACTGATTCGACTCGATACAAAGAAGAGACATACAATTGCCATGCAAATCACCGTAACAGTAATCGAACCAATCAAATCCGTTTTCACTGTCAATATCAAATCAAGTACTGCTGAATCTCCTGGAATCTTTTTTTCTTTCAGTTATATCTTTCTCTACTCTCATATGTAAGGTTGCAGCATTGAATGTCGGTAGAGAAAAGTGCCCTTTTCTCTATAAATTCGAAGAATCATCCCAATAAAGCACGGAAATGGGCTTGAGACTCAGTTTAACTTCAATTCATTGCGGTTCATTTTTTGGTCGCTACATTTCATGAGGTCTACCAAGAAGCGTCTATGAGATCCGAAAAATTGTGGTTGTTGAATCGAGAACAGTGCCTCAAGGATAGCAATTATGATTTCAAAAATCCCTAAAAATAGTTTCACCGTAACAACAAATCATACTCATTCAGTGGGGATGCACTTTTTAGGCCATGTGGCATATTGCATGAGAAAACCTAGCAATGGCTCCGAACTTCTCTTATATCTCTTTCCATGATCACAGAACATTTCACTGTCGTCTTTCCCTCTCTCGCTTTTCCCTTTCCTCACTTCCCTTGGTTTCGACACACCTGAGTTCACCTGTAGAGGTTATTACACCACGATGTATTTTGCTAATGAAGTGTGTGCTTCTATAACAGACTATATTCATTTATAAGAAATAACTGAAAAAGTTGTTATTTTCGTCATTCTAAAAGAAATTGTTTATTCTATGAAGTCGAAATATACCATCGAATACAGTCGCATTAAAATTTGGATAGCGTAATAAAACTCGACGACATTCATCGACATAAATGGCTCGATTTGACAATTCGGACATATTACTTGCTATTAATGTCATTTGAAATGCTTCAAGTTTCGTCTTTCCTCTGAAAAATCAACGAATTTATTAAATTATTCACAATTATCCATTATTTTCATCTTATAATTATTTATTATGCTTATTATGCAAATTAAGTTTAACCTTATAGTTTAAGTATTTACAAAATATTCAATCTTAACCTTATTTAAACTTATTTCAAGTTATTTAAAATATGTTTGGAGTAACCTTATACTCTTGTAGTTCTAAGCAGCATTACTGTTACACTCGATATTTGTATGCATTGTATAATCGAAGTAATAAGAAGCGCTCGCAGCAAAATGCATTTAAATGATTGAGATTTTTAAAATGATTTCCTATCAACGCTCTATGATTGTATTGTAGTTTTTCTGGGAAATAACGCTTACTTTTGATCACGAGTTATTTGAACAGTAGGTGGATTGTTTATTTGCTCGAGAAAGAATGGAAGATTATCATATGATGGTGAATAGTGAGTTTCACCAGTTAAACCAAATGCACTCAATACGTCGAATGTTTTACGATCGAATTTCTCATAGGCTTTCAAGAATAGAAGTGTTCGATTACGTCCATAACTGAAGCGAACCGATTCTAGAGAAGTGACCATCTCATAGAAATCGTTATACTGAAATTCAACAAAAATCAGCTTATCGAATGCAGAATTTCAATAATAACATGTGTAAAAATAGCTTCATTATAGATATGGATGTGATATTGAGAGACGATCTTCTTCACGCAAAACAGTAGAAGCGTGTAGTGACATAGTAGCGCCATGCTGACCCTTGAATAGGCTAAGAAATGATTCATATTGGTAGGTAAAGATTGAACCACTATCGGTACTGTTATGGAATAGTGGCAAACCGGAACGAGGCAAATGATTGTAAAGAAACAAAACACCCAGAAGATTCGAAAGTCAGAGAAGCCAGAAGCGGGAATGCCCAAATTGAGTGAAACACATACATGACCGAACGGGAATCGGACCGAAATCCGATCGTCAAGAAACGGCGGGAACCGCCGAAATGCCAGAATGACAAAAAGCATCGAGGAGCGGCATGCTATAAACTAGCGGAAATTACCGGAAACCGGAATGCTCTGGTTTGCGATGGTTTAATTGCGGATGTTGATAACAGCAAGCTGAAGAAATGTTGCAGAACGTCGAAATGAATGAATATCATACCTCCTTTGGGTTAGATATATTAGGTGGATTGCTGACGATTATTTGAAGTGGGAAAAATTGGTCAAAAATCGACCTGAAATTTTACCTGTTAATTTTTTGAATGCTGGTCAGTTTTCGATAATTATTTAAGCAATGTGACATGAACTTTTTGAAGTTCAGCAAATTGGAATTAAGCCTTCCCCTGCAAAACGCCTTTCGTTGATGATGTTATTTGTCGCTACCAGTATTTCTGCATGTTTGTCATACAATTCGTCCACTCCGAGGTATTTTTCAACAACAATTTGAGAGAACATAAAGGAGGTCACAAAGTTTCTTCCAAAAAGACAACAAGTGGAATTTTTTTTTGCAACGAATTGCCTTTCTAGGTACCACATTTTTCTATTCAAGAAGTTGAAATTTATTCATTGCAAATCTGATATATAATCTAGAATAATTTTGCTTGCCCACTTTCCCTTACAAATAAAGCCTCTCTGACCCTGAAAAATTTATAACCGTGGAAGGTCTATTCGGAGTTGCATGGTGATTCAAAAATTTACAGAATGATCGTTAAATTCTACTCTAAGAGAAACACTAGGTTGTAAAGCTGTCGAAATGGCTTCAATAGAATGACCTGATTCCTTCAAGCGAATCTGAAAGCGGTGAATCGGATGGAAATGCTTTTGTTGGCTCGAATGTCGACTTCATACTGAGAACGCCGATTGCCGATAGCGTATACAATACAATAAGAATTAGAATTGCGCTTAATTTCCCATATGGTGAACATAGAAATCTACTATAACTCGCCGTCCACGTATTGTCATTCTAGAAATTGACTTTTATTTTCAACATTTGAAGATGACGCTATACGAAATTATTGAATGGTATGATACCGTATAGCCTTCAGTTAAACCCCATGGCTTTTAAATACGTGGATAATTCCGACCGCAGAATGTTTGCCAACGAAATTCAATTGTGAGAAAAATTTTTCAGCTAAATGCTCAGTCTTTGTATAAATCATTATTATTCACGGGTATTGAAAAGAAAATTTTTAGCATCGATCAATTAAAAAGTAAGAAGCAGATTATTGGCTAAATCGAACACAGCATAGGTATGAATTAATACCGTTGAAGTGGGAAGGTTTAAACTTGGCTGAAAAAGGAATGAAGGAGTAGGAGAGGAACAGGATGGATGACCCGCTAAGAGAGCTGAAAGTCTCAGTGCAACAGAGCTTCTTAGAGTAACATTTTTTAAAGGGTCACGTGATCTCAACGTTTTAATGTCTATCAATTCACTGATTCGATAACATCTTTGATTTACCTGCAACTTGAAAATCATTGAATTACCTGGAATAATAGCAAAACCTTACCTTTTTTTGACGTACTTTATCGCCACTTATATATCCATCATTATAATCGGCACTCATGTATAGAATAGGAGCGAAAAGAGTGAACGTAAGTATATAGTCAACAAGGCATGCCAACGACGTGCATAAACAAAACATACTCATCTATAATTCATCGCAATGAAACAACGCAGTGAAAGTCTATGCTCCAGAAACAAATCCAATTGATTTCACTTATACAATGAATATTTTAAACTATGCTTCATGTGGTATTTTAGTTGAAAAGTGAATACTAATCAACAATTAAAATGATGAGTACTTTGGTTATTTTATTTGTATAAAGCTAAATTGCCAAAAAACAGGCATTTTTGCTATAGATTTTTGGAAGACCTGCAATGATTTAATTGTACATATATAATTGGAAGCGATTTCAGGTTGGAAAAAATTCTGGTCTCGCAGACTAAGCTTCCATGCTAAGACAATATCTTTCTAACAACTTGAATAGAGAGAAAATACGACAGAACCGTTTTTCAGAACCTTATAGTAGAGGGAGCTCACCTGAGGTGTTGGAGTGAGGTAGCCGATACCAAATGCAATCATATTAGTCAATGAGGTAATGCTGATTGAGGGACCAATCTCAACGAATACTTTCGAGAGACGTTCCTTCTTACATGTGATGGTGTGGAAATGCGTCCATGACTGTAGCATTATGAAAGCGTCATCTACGCCTATGAAACGAAACTTTGCATTAATAAATACATATAATTTAGCAAGGTAACAAATATCATTGTCACTCCTATAGACGATCACTTTTATAGGATTTCTAATATCCAAATACATTTGTCAACCAATATAATTAACTTTCTTTGTAATTTAACACTGCAAAATCAGGCATCTCCTACTTGTAGCTCTCAACGGGTTAATGAGTCTTTTTTCGGCTAGAAATGGTAAAAAAACCATTTCATTAAATGCACACATTTTCATTATAATTCGGTCACATAAAGTGTCTAGATTGCATACATTTCATAGCATACTGCTGCATATTTTTTAAACATTCTCCACAGGAAATCAAAGAAAACTGATGAAAAAAAAAACGGTACCTATGCCAAGAATGAGAAATGGCGTCACACACATAATCGAATAGAATGGAAAATTAAGCCAAGCAAGAGCGCCAAAAGCGATTGTAGCAGCCAAGAACGGCGATAATACCGCAGCGAACACGATCCTTGGTAGACTTCGATGCCATCCAACTTTACGCCAGACAACCGCAAAGACAAATACCAACAAGAGGAAGAATCCAATTATCATCAGTTTCGTTGCCTTCAAAGATTCCAGTTAATTGCAGAAGTGATGAGCCTTTTTACCTTCAAAATTCCACTTCCACACTTTACAATTCTAAAACTATCGGTCGCATAAGGACTGAATTTCCTGAATTCTAAATCTCTTACGTTCGCCATAGCTTATACGGCTGATATCTCAGAAGCGAATGTTTAGCATCGAACAGTGATAATATCACCCTTTGCAATTCTGTTTAAAAAACATTCGAATCAACCATTTCTTTGCCATCCTACTTTGCAAGCAAACACCAAGCAATAGCTTAGAACTCCAACTTGATCTTCGAATATGGTCAATAGTAATGGGTGATTGTTTTTAAAGAAGGAATATATGTGAAGGGAGGAGGTGCGTAGAGAAGAGAGAGCGGAATGATGGTAGGAGCTTCAAGTATGCACAAGTCGAAAGCAGGTGACCATTAGAATAACTTCAGTTTTCTGAGGAAAGCAAACATACAAACAATGCGATACAATATTAAATACTTATGTTACCTCAACGGAATTTTAGAAAAAGTAGAGAGTGATGAACAAGTAAATGAATATAAAAATAAAGGAAATTAACCTCAACAGCACCACGCATCATTTCTCGATTGGCAATTTGGTCATCGAAAATATCGAATTGAATCAGTGGTGATGCGTTTTTTGCCTTACTCATCTCAAACAATTCGACGACCGTCTCCTCAAGTTTTTGCTTCCTCTGAGCAGTATTCACCTGCGAAAAATACCATAGCGCAACTGTCGTCACGTGTATAATCCTTGAACGATTCGTGAACACCGTATCTGCAGAGTATAGCCCCCTTCAATTTTGTCACCTTATGATCTCAAATAAAGGTTTCGACTTCCCGGTTTCATCAATTTTTTAAGTAAAAATCAGCGTCTTTACTAAAGCATTATTCTATTATATACTGTATAGACCATACTACGAGAACTATTGAAATTCTCCAAAGTATTTAGTTTTCGACAATTTTGGAGCATTGTCTTGGAGCAGTCTTGGCTATCGATAGCTGAATGAACTTTTTTGAGTGTTCATAGCGTAAAAGGTTAGAAAATTTAAACGCTGAATATATGAGCATTTCTATATTTCAATATTGTAAGGAATAGAATGAATAAATACCTGCTGTTCGTACACCGAACATATTAATTCCAAGAAAGAATTCATGCCCGTAGAGAATTGAAGAGGGAAAATCGAAAAGAAAGTCGGAATCAGTTTCATTGTCGAGCAAATTTGTCTGCGCTTTCTCTAACTCTTTCTGAAATATAAAATCTTTTGCAACCTGTAATGGAAAGTGAACTTTTCCAAAATATCTATAAATTATTTAATTATTGTAACATTAGAGATCTTTAGAGCAATAAGGCAGGTGTTACCTCTTAGGAGCATTAAGGCAGTTGTTGTCAAGCTGCGAAGTGCAACTTCTAATATCAAAAGCTGCAGAAAGGCGATGAATAAGCCAGCGCAAGAACGACTCCGATGAGGCGGAGAAAATCAAAACATCGTCCAACGATGAATCAAAGGAGGCTCGAATCGCGAAAATGGAAACATCGAGAAAAGCTGAATGGGTTCCGTTCCCATCAATGGCCATTACCCTTGACCGACTTCTTCGATGGTCAGCTCTTCAGTCTCACGAACTTCTCTGTCACCAGTTATCTTCGTCTTCGAGTGGATCCGCTTTCGATCTCCGCTGCCATCAGCTAACCTCGCTTGTGACTGATTCTCCAGCGACCTCTGACTTCCGTGTCCGCACTCTTTTATTGTTTCCGCGTTTCCATTTCTGCCGTTCGGGCGCTCGTCATCATAGACCGTTGCACGATGTTTTGATTTTTGCCGCCTTATCGGAGTCGTTCTGGCGCTGGCTTATTCATAGCCTTTTGGAGGTTTTATTATTGGAAGCCGCACTTTGCAACGTAGACTGCAGCAAGGCTTTTGTAAGGTACTGCCACTCGTTCCTCGAGTATTATCCTCATATGAAACTTATTGAACAGGTGTAGATCCATCATTCAAGTTTAGAATGCAGATGTGTTCAGTTCCACATCACCCTTTTTTTTACTCCATCGTCAAACGTTTCTTAGACATTTCCCTCGAAACGATGTTTATAATCGATATCGTCGAATACACAATTTCCAGAGGTGCGAAGTTAACAATGTTTCCTACATTTTTAATTCAGAGTGACTAGAATTTGAATTAAACTTCTAAGACATCTTAGTGAGGCAAAAAATTATCGATTTGCACATTTATATATATATATATATATATATATATAACTTTAAACAGCTTTTCCAATTCCAATTTTTCCAATGAGAACAATGGTTACATTTACCATTACCAAAACAATGTCGCCATATAACCTGGAGTAGATATGCAAAACTTGCCCAACGCCTTTATCATATTTTTCAACATCAAAAAAGGTATCCGATGACTTTTCAGTTTAGTGCCATCTAACTATCGAAAACTTTAATCAAGACCAAAAGTTGTCTATTTCTATGAATCACATTGCGTCCTTTTATTTGCATCCTACAAGATACATCTTCAATCTTATATAATGATTACTTTGTACGAATAAATAATATTTCTTGTACTTACTACTTTATTTATATATACATTCTTTTATTTTCAATAATCTTATCACTTATGGATTTGTAACTTTTTTTTTCATTGTGAATAAAGACTTCACAATTGAGCAGCAATGGAAACATAAATGCATCATTGAGCGTTCATAAAATCATCCAAAATTGGGCAACCATGGTCAAATGTTTCCGCCTGAAAGCTCTCTCTATTCGTCGTCATTCCCCTCCCCCCGCCCCCCTCAAGAATTTTAGCCATTCAGATAACGTTTACGTGAAATATTTCTTATAGAAATCTAAAATGAGGATTATATTGTTATAAGAAAACTGAAGTGAGGAAACAATGTCGGGGTATCGCAAACAAAAAAATCTATTTCTTTTGAGCTCATTCCTTAGATAAAATTACGTTCAATGAGTGCAACTTACCCAAAAGAGGAAGAAAGGTGCATTAAGAGTACACATTGGTTCACATGGACGTTTTCCATTCTCATCGGGAGTTTCAATGGTGTGTTTGAGAATGTGATCGATACGTAACATTTCATCCATATTCGCTTTATTTAGCATTGAACTACCATCCTTTGTATAGAATAGAATAATGGCACGTTGAGGTGAGGATGTAACATTGAAAAAGCGCATATGAATTGCCTCTTCCCTAGAAATAATTACTTAGTTACCATTTAACTTATATTGAATATAAACAGAAAGTTATGAGCTCATAGTAAATTGTCACTTCCCATTCAACTACATACGGCGGCCAGCTTAGGTTTCCGATTATGTCTAATTCATTCACTGCTCATATTTTTCCTTTTTTTCTCATATATAATTTTTTTCTCATATAATTTTTCTCAAAAATTTTCCCTTTTTCTCATAAGAAGATATTCTCTTCTTTAAGAGAGGAATTAGAGGAAAAAAAATTTCCTAAATGAGCTAGAAATATGCTCAAGCCATAAAAAAAGGTGAATAAACATCACCGCTTACTGATGTAGATAGAGAGATGTTGTAGCTGCCTACAAGGCCATTACTTAATAGCGGCCTAGTAGGCCTAGTGGAATGTATAGTTTTCCGCATTCTTCACATATTCTCGCTTTCTATACAATTTAGCAATGAGAAAAACCCAATAACTAATGTAATAAAAAATTAATTAGAAAGTTTCCTTGGATCGTTTAGTATGATTGGTTCATCCTCTTGCTATGTCAATTATGAAATATTTCACTCACAATTGGAGAACTACTGGACGAGGTTATGAAATATTAGTACCTGTTAGCTCGAGAATTCGGTGGTGAAAAACTTTTGTGAATATCCTCTTCGAGTGTACTGTTGAAGAGCGAAGCGGAGGAAAGTGCTGTTAGAAGAAAACTGAGGAGGAGGAAATATTTGGGATGAGTTGAAACTAATAGTGCAATTCGTTGATTCGCTTTGTCGAACATTTTAGTCAGCTCTTCATACATTTACGGTACTGCACAAATGAAGAAAACGAATGTAGCAAACCGGAAATATTCAATAGAGCCTTTTATTTATCCTTTAATTGAGGAGGCAAAAAACGACTGACGACAAACTTTCTCTGAACGTTCACAGAAGTAGCGAATGATCATACAGTCAACTCATGAATACAAGATCATTAATATCGTTTCCAGTCAGTGCATTCACCATTTCACCTACCTTCACCACCCTCTTCTCCCACCCACCATACCCATCCTTCCCTCCAGTCAAGCGAATTCGAAATTTCGAGTTGTATAGATTTGCCTTCAGTTAGGAGTCATGTCGAAGAATATATAAAGAACTCCGAAGTTTGCCTGTACAATTAATGATGACCCATGAATAAAACTAAAAAGCAACGAGTGAAATAGAAGAAATGTTCGAGAGGGTCGTATGGCACCAAAATGTTTGAGGGCTCGTATGATCTGTAAAGGAAATCGCCGAAATATCGAGAATGAGCAAGGATTAAACATCGAGGAGAGCGCAATTTACAAAGATTAAACTCTGAGCGTTCATCATGCTGAACGCTGTAAATCTTTTATTCGCCGTCATTCATCGATTCTTTATAAAATCGTTTTTCTAAAATTTTAAAAATCCGAATTTCACCTAGCACTTTCCGATTCATAAGTGAACGCTATTAATATATTTTTCTAAATTGAAAATCTTTTCAATCTTTCATTGGGTCAGCGACAATTGCTCACCTAATAATCTACCCTCAAACTCAGCTTGAGGAGAAATGATAAGGTGGAAAATTATTAGAGTGATGGCAATATGTTGCTATACCCCTAACAGCGTTAGTAGTGCTCATATGATTTCAAAAAATTTGCACAATTCCACGCGTTAGTTGTATGGGTAGGTAAATAGGCGTAGGTTGCCAAATTCCGTGAAATCAATCTTGAATGTAAGGAATATTTTAAACGTTTTTATTCTGGTATAATTTTATTGCATCATATAGGGTGACTGCAGAAGAAATATGTCGAACGTTAAGCGTTATACCGCTTCCGGCAGAAATAGCATTTCGGCAATTCCATGGCAATATTGGCATTGTTTTTCTTCTATTGTTAAAACTAGGTCATCCTTTTAATAATGGCTCTTAGAGGAGTCGATGACAATGAACACTACAATAATCTGGTCATGCTTGCTTGAACGGACAAGATTCTTTACAGGTCACTCATAAATCCCCTTGAATCGGTCAATAAGCCCTTTAGTCGTGTAAAAACCCTTCGGAATGGCGGTAGGAGATATAAAAAAGTGAAATCTGAATATGTTAGTGCCAGCGGTAATTGCCACATCTTCCAGCTAGTGAAAGGTAACGATGTGTTGCTGAATATAATGATAAGCACCTCTATTTCACAACTTTACAAACTTATCAAAAGAAATCTTCCACACAACAACATATGCGATGAATAGGAATTAAGTTTTATCGAGAATTATTAGATCAACTCTAAGCAAAATGAGGCAATCGAGAAAAGAGAAATTGTTGCAAAATTTTATGCTTTAAATTTCAATCTTATAATTTTCTTCCACAAATTCGCCTATGTTGAGCAATTTAGAAATATTTCTGTTTTTTGATTATCAGTATTGCTTTTCCCCAGACATATATTTGCTCTAGAATTCTGTAATGAATAACGAGAAGCTAGTCTTGCTCGATGAGAATAAATCGGCCCGTTATCATTCAAAGAAAAGTCGAATTCTCTGTTCAACAAGACCCAAGTTGTTTCAGTCGAAGAAGACATCGCAGAATTGCAGAAATTTTTATACGAATCCTTCCAGAAAACAATTTTGTCAACGACATCTATAGAGCAAGATACAGCTTGAAGGGGGCAAAAAGATCTCTTCAGAGCTTTGACGAAAATTCAAAAGTTATCATCCAGGCAAAAATGTTCCCGTCTGGCAGACCGCCAGAAAATTTACCATAGAAAAATTCCTATAATAGTAGTTGCTTCCTTGGTTATGATTTTAAGATGAACACGGCATTGCCTCATTCATTTGCAAAATAAATGTGAGGGTGTTTTATACGTTCAGCTTTGCATTGAAAGTACTAGTGGAAGTTTTCGTCAATAGGGTTTTCCGAGTGTCGTGGGTGATAATCGATAGATCAAGCGAAGAGGATAATGAAGATACTTTGTGATGCATTAATAGCACTAACATCTTATAGATGTATTAATAGTATTTCTTCATTTTCTATCAAAATAGTCAGTTAATAGTCATTCACATTAGTGAGCATTTTGAATATATAAAAAACGAAAATTCAAAGACACCCCAAAATGCAATCATTGCAAAGCACGACTCTCGCAGAACACAATATGGTCTCATATATCTAAGTCGGCGCTTCATAGCTTCGGTATGAATGCCTCGACCCTCATATAATCACTAATTTCTCTCGTTGTTTTAAATTTGCCCACCGATAAATTCACTTTTGAATATTTGATGCAATTGACACCTCAAATTGGCTATGTTAATGATTCAGTGAATGTGGACATATAATATCTTCCCTGGAGTTTTACTGGATAGTTACTTGATCTCGATTTCTACAACACCTCTTGCATTCAAAAAAGCAATCAAAGCACATTAAAGTTGCTAATATTACCAGCCAACTAAAGAAAGATCGAAGAACTCTTTTCAACTAGCATTTTCCATGAACTTATTCTGAATACGCCGAATTAAGTTACCCATCTGATCGGGAAAAAATTTTTTTATCGTCTACGAGAGGATTTGCGAAAAAAAGCGAAGTCAAAATAACTTTCTTTTGCGAAATATTCAAAATACAAAATTCATATGCAACAACTGTGGATGTATAATGAAGAAACTTGTCAACGGTGCTCAATTAAGATCACAAGTAGCATTCAATAATTGTGCTATAAATTAACCGGAAATATGCACTTCTGAGTATAGTAATTGTGAGTGCAATATAGCATAAATGACATCCAAAGTCTATTAGGAAAAAACGAAGAAAATCTCAACTAAACTTTCGACATCAAGTTATGCAATTATTGTTGAAAAAAATTTGGATAAAAATCGATAATCGATTACGAAATCATTCAATGCAAAATTTTCACTAGAAGGCGTAATAGTGGCCCTGATGTAGGTCTCAATCAATTGATGCAATCTGCAGCAAAATTCATAATTAGAGCAGAGACATAAAAATGGAACAGCGTTTTAAAAAGAAACTCCTTAAACGTAAACCACTCTGGCAAGAAGTTTTAATGGGCGTCACTCCACGTGCCCGCTAAGAAAACTAGAACCGCTTCCCGGTATACATCATAAGGCCTTTTTTTTAGCTTAATTCTCTATCGTGTGCATGATCAGCAACAAAATATTTATCGAAACTAGGAAAAAAAAGGATGAAAATCTGACATTTTAGGCGTTTCAACCTATGAAATTTTTTAGAATATAAATAGCTATTCGAAAAGCGAGAAAAATAGAAGCATTGGGCCTTTTCAGCAAACAATTACGATAAGTGAATCAAACTGATGTGAATAGCGGAACAGCTGATAATAATCTTGGAATATTTCACATTATCAAGCATTGGTGCATAAATCATTTGCATAACAAAACGAACCTGGAATGCAACAGATATTAAATCATCCCGAAGAAGATAGCAGTGACATAGAAAAAAACCATAAGAAATAAGGTTTAATGGGGAAAATTTCCCAGAAGCTACGAATCTCAAATGAGGTTCGTGCCGTTGATTTTTATTTATAGGAAGCCTTATCTCGCGTTACTGCTCCCGGTCATATTTCCTCTCATATCATACCCATAATTCACGGGACCTTTGCCAGCATTCGCCCATATATAGAGATAAGTGAGTGAGTCCATCTATTCCTTTAGCTGCAAACTGAAGTGGCTTCCAACCGAATAAATTTGCATAATTAAATTGAATTCATGAAGGGGACACAGAACTAACTGATCACCCCATGAACAAAGAGATTTGCCAACTTTGTTGGATGCCATCTAATCAATCGTTCATTCATTTGACCGTTTATTGTGGTTATTGGTTCCCATTAATCTTATGTGTCAATGCTGCACTTATTAAAGGTATTTGTATCCTATTTTCTGGAAATATCGAATAATGAATTACGTTCGCAAAGTACCATTAAAAAATCTCAGCAGCCTATATTCTCATGAAAAAGATAAACCACAAATGAGGCATATTATGCCTCATAAATTTTCACATCAATATGCCACTAAGAGAATGAATTATAGACAGTTTAATATAACATTGTAAACGACAATATAGAGAATTATTACTGGGAAAGTAGTGCGTTTACGCGAAACAAAAAAAAAGAGAAGAAAATTGGTGAAAGAGTTAGAGAAGATAAGAAATGAAAGATGGCAGTGATATTCTCTCAGTAATTTATACCTATGAAGGATTCAATAGTTCCTATGAATTTTTCACATAAAAATATGCATATTTTTATCGCATCCTATCATGTAATATTTTTTCGAATATAAATCGAAATAAAGCGATAATTTCTAATTAAATAAATAAACTTCTGAGCTGAGCGGAATGAACGTACTGAAGCGTTCCAAAGTGAATCGCTGCACAATTGAAATCTATGGCGATGTGCGCCACATACGATTATGGGATGATGTGTTGTGTTGAATGTACCGGATAGGCAAAGGCTTATTGTATGTGAACGTCAAACCGGTTGGAACATTTTGATCGCAATTACGCACTGACCACAACGGCCACTTAGCGCAGATAAATCCTTACATATGTTTATATATCTTTATTGTATTGAATATACTATACTTCGACTTCATATAAACCTTCAATGGGAATTTTCATCATTTTACATGTAAAAAATACGACCGACATTGCTTAGAATTGAGATTGAGTGCAGATTAAAGAAATAGTGCTGGTTTTTCATAACTCGTTTGGTTCTATATTCGTAAATGTGGCATAATTTAACTCATTGCTCATAGTTGCAACGATTTTCATGTCGCAATACATGGAACTATAGGTTAAATAAAATTCATTGTATAATTTATCGACATTTTCAATTATAATATCAATCAATCAATCAATATCGATCAACTGCTCTATCGATGGATCAAGAAATTATGATGATCCACAGAATTAAATTGCCAGTTTCCACAAGTTAAAGTAATGATGAGGATTACTGCCTAAATTTTGTGTAATAAATGAAATATAACAGGAAGACAACAAATCGTTTCTCATTTTCATTGATTATATCTCAGTGATATTATAAAAGCTTTTATCAAAGGGGGTTGCTTAATGGATTTATAACTCGATAATAATATTCAACTCTGATAGAAGATAATCGATAGTTTTCACAGGTACTAATCTGTTATTGTTGCAGAAATTGTTGGATAACTACGGCATGCAGTTACTTTCCGCTCCAACAGAAATCATCTATAGTTCCTAGAGTCAACTGACTTGCGACTCGAGCAGGAAATAATTCCTTAGAATGAACAGAAATCTGAGGAAGTTCTGCAATCTTATAGCTCTTTACTACAGAAGATGCAAAAAAATCGCTGACTTTACATGATATTATTTGATGTAACATATGTGTCATCTGCAATGAAACTCATCCGCCATCATATAAGTTCTAGCCTATTGATCAAGAGTATAGTTAAATGAACCTTACAAAGAAGCAGCCAGCTCGAAATTGTTTGAAAACTTGAAATTTTGAAATTATTCTGTTTAAAAGAAGCGATTTTCTCTAAAAAATGTAAAATTTCTCCTTTTTTTTCCAAAGACCTTAACAAATGAGCTAAATAGAGCGGAAAGATATAAACGAGAGAGGAGGAGCAATGTGCCGCTGCGGAAAAAAAAAGTCAAAATCTAAGACAAATCGAATACCTATGATCGAACAAAAACTTTCCAAAATGTTGACCAATTGAGGAAAAAAAAATGAAACGAATTTCTCTCCAACAACTACAGCCAAACGATTCTCATAGATGTGGAAGAATATGAACTGAGGGCTAAGAAATTCAGCCTAAATATCTAATAGCTGAGCTTAAATAGCAATTCATTAACTCTAGCCGATCAGTAGATGGTTAAATTTGGAATTTTTTCTAGGATGAGAAGGAGGTGTGAGAGAACAAGTAACTGAATAAATAAGTGATAAACAGAAAAAAATAATTCACCAACAACCGTAATGACATGAAATGGATTATGTGAGAAAGAAAAAACTTAGGAATGTGTGCTTTTATGCCGGTTATCATTCAGCAGACTCATATTAGTTGGGATTTGCCATGAAACTTTCAGTCTAGACCGGACTTTAGTAGCAATCATTACGTAATGACGAAAGACAATGCAGCGGACAGCTTGGATTCGAACCTAGGACTCTTGTTTTGCTCGCAAACACTTTTACCGACCGAGCTACTTGTGACACATTTGTTGGCTATAATTTGTCGATTTGGTCGCATCAATTCTGCTTTGCACATAATTCAGCAGATCTGTGGATCGCATAAATTCGAACAATCCGAATTGAACATCAAACGCTCACAATTCGATAATTATTGTCTTCCGAATGTATGTTGTTTATATGTGGATGCGCTACAAAGGAAAAGAATCTTTAACAGCTTTAAATTTTCTTTAAGTTAAATCTTTGTTTTGTTGCCTAGTTTCAATACACGACAATGCCAACAAAAACGTACAATAGTTTGTTATAAAAGAAATTGAAAACCTACTGGATGAGTTGCAACGATATAAATTTCAATGATTTCATCTCAGAGAATTAAAAATTCTAGAAAATTTTTATTAAACAATTCCTCTTAATTTTTTTCTGCTAACAAGCGATTGTTTTTTAAATCAACAATTTGTAAAATTAGCCCCAATAAGTTGTAAAATTTAATCAAAATTTCAGACGCATTTAATAATCTATAACTCTTTCTGAACAAAATGAATTAGCTTGTAATTTGTATGGAAGTCACTTTATGGTATGGAATATAACTATTAGATTTCGTAATTTTCAATTCATTGACTCTCGAGTTGAGATCGCTATAAAGTTAGACGACGAGCAGACTGCCAAACAGAAACTTGCTAAAGGAAGCGAAAAAAAAACCGAGTGAAATTGACGCGTAGAAAATTATTAGCAAGAAGATAGCGTTGACTTTTAGTCGAATTTGTTTTATAATATTTACAGTTGAATATTGAGAGCAAACAAAACGAGTTTTATAAACGCATCAAAACAACACTATTATTTTGATTTTTTTTTGCTTCTATTTTATGCTTTCTTCATGATTATTTTATTGCACAATTATTTCATTTCTATTCTATTTCTTCTTCAATTCCAAATTGAATATTTTTTATCGGATTTGTTATCAATCGGGCTAACAATTAGTTAATTCAGTTTTCACTTGATTTATTAATCATTTATGCATCGATATGTTGGCTCACAGGTAAACTAGTGGCTTTATAATCAGCCGTCAAAAGTCCGTCCTCGTTTGTAAACGAAGTTTTCGTTGGTAAATAATTGGTCTTATTTATGTAGTGCTGGCAATGAGAGGTATGAAAGCCTTAGGGGTTAATTAAAATAGAAGAACTGATCGAATGTGATCCAAAATATATTAGTGTAAACTGGTAGATGATCTAACTATCGGACGTTTGAAAGCAACATCAGTTAAAGGAAACAAACGTTGACGTGAAAGAATGATCCAAACGATGCAGATATGAGCAGAAAATTAGTTTATGTTGATACGGGGACAAATAGAGCACCAACAAACGGACATTGGGCACCACCCACAGATGGGAAAGTATGGGAACTGGAAGAGAGGGTTAGGTAGTTTTTTGTAACGCCGTTGAGATTTTCGACTAAAATTATTAGCTCAATATGAATGTTGCTCCCACTTATATAGTACTATCGAATAGTGAAAGTGATTCAACAACCTTTGGAAATGAATCTGCCATCGCATGTAGTAACACACATCCCCACCTACAATCATCCTCCAAGGAGCACGAACCACAAAAAATGGCACTTTACCACCTTCTGATTAATTTTACGATCTAATTCACCACTTCCTGACAGAACTGGTGAAGTTTTTATTCTTGCATAACTTATATATAAAGTATACAAAATTGGTCACTTGCCCCTTCATCAACTACAGCCGAAGTCGGTTTGCAAGAATCAAGGATCGCCTGAACACGTGCAGAACGTTTCGAACTGCCGAAACATTTCACATATGTTGTAATATAAAGATCGATTTAGCAATGGAACATGTAAATGACATCATTTTTGGTATTTCCTTCCATCAGAAACCCCTTGTTCGCTAATTACCTTCATATTTTGTGATGTTCCTGTGTGACATAAGAAAAGATTGACGAATATAGAAGTGTTTAATTTAAGTAGCAAAGCACATCAACGATCAAAGTACAATCACAAAATGCGCAAAAGACACAATAAAAAGCATCACTAGCAATAGTGGCAAAAATAAAAACAAACAAACAAGTGCGGTCTATTCACCGCTCAACAGTTTTACAATGCAACTGTCAATAACGATAAATGCAACAAAGCGCTATAGAGGAGTTGGTCATGAAAATGCTTAATAGCAAGAGGTATATAGAAAAAAAAACTGATTAAATGATAGAATATAGATAAATAAGAGAAGAAGGAATAAATAAAAAATAAGAGAAGAAGGAATAAATAAATTCGCAATGAACATTGCAAGTGCTTCATGCC
Source organism: Baylisascaris schroederi (assembly GCA_006503575.1). NCBI lineage: Eukaryota > Metazoa > Nematoda > Chromadorea > Rhabditida > Ascarididae > Baylisascaris > Baylisascaris schroederi. Next base: position 19,089 of record QEWY01000165.1, on the reverse strand, counting down.
GTTATATTACGCTTCGTTGTTGTTATAAATTTACAAAAAGTTTTCTAATTTATTTAGGTTTTTTTTTGTACTGCATATGCATCACTCATATTTTTAGGCTAACTGATAAAATTCAACTTAGAATATTTGCAATCGCCTAAAAATTTGAATGTACCGTAAAAATCTATTTCATCGTTACTGAGTTCCAACAATTAATCACTTCACTATTTAAAGACGCTGCCAAGGCGGAGCTATTTATTTGAGAATTTTATGCTCTGAGAAACGTACCACCGATTTTAAATGGCATTGTATGAGGTGAATAACTTGCAAGCATATGGGTTTTTTTATTGTCTAACGATTAAGTCAAGCATGAATAAAATATTTCAAGGTGGTTCAGTTTTCAATTCATTATTTCTTAGAAATTTGCATTTCATTAAGTCAACAATAGGCAAAATTTCCAAAGGAAAGAAGTATTGAAAATTGCCTGAGAAGAGCATTACACCATCTTCACTATACAAATGATCGGCGAATAAATACATTCAGTTGCAAATCGAATATATTACCTAAATTACCTAAAATCACCTGAATATATTACCTATTACCTAAAATATTTCAGCAAGTATAAATGAGAGATTATATGCGTGGAAATGACATATGTGCATCTCAGCATATCAAAATTACTAAAGATTTGTATCTAAATTATTTTCCCAAAGATGTTATTGTTGAATATCAGTGGGTTGTCACTAAATAAAACTGATAAGAAGGAATCATCAAACCTTTTTAATATCAAATCGACTATGCTCATCGAGAACTGCTATACCGGAATAGCTTCGAAAAGCTTCGAAAAGCCTATAGCTTCGAAAACAAGCGGCTATGAGAGGTGCAATGCAGTTATATAATTTGGTCGTAAATGGAATAAAAACTGATTGATGGGCAATAGCAATAATACGATAGAATGAACCTTTGAATGGATCACTAACTGCAGGGCAAATTATGCAGTTAAGATTCACTTGCGTATACTGAAAGCAAATAATTTTGGATAGAACAATCAGTAGGAAAATATTTCATTATGAAGGAAGGGGGGAGGAGGAAGAGGAGGTGAAGGAGGAGAACAGAATACGGAAAAACGGATCCAATATATATGATCCAATATATATGATCTACCTAGAAGCCAACCTCTTTTGTATCACTCAATTTATATGAAATAATGATGCGAAGGGTGGAATGAGTTGTACTGGACAAAAAATCCATGATGCATTTAATCGTTGACTCTAACGATCAGACACATATAACGGCCATATAATACATCATTACTATTATAATATGTACCATGAACAAAAACACCTTTATTAAACGCTAATAGGAACGAAAGATTATCGCTGTTGGTGAAAATTCTTTGGGTTTCTTGATATCTAGTTTTGTGGGGTTTTTCCCTCGGAATCTCATAGATTTTTATTGGAAATTATAGAAATACTCACCAACCCAACAAATTGCAATATAGTGAAATGATAGAGAATTATAATGGAAAGACATAAAATAGGCCATCCCGTATTTGTTGACGATTCCGGTATGAATGCACCTAAAATGCTCAAAAAAATTATATGCAAAAATTTCTTTTTGCATATAATTGCAAATAATGGCATTTTGCATATAATTTTTGCATAAACTAAATAGTAAAAATAGCAACAATCGAAAATGTTGAATCCGGTGCATAAAAAATCGGACGTATCAAAAACTTTAGAAGAAATTTGTTCTAAAGCGCTAAAAAGTACCGAGGGAGAGTGATAAGCTGATAACCACATAGAACTGTTAGTAACAACCGAGACAAACATCAGCAAATTGCGCTCGAAGAGTTCATGCACAGAACCACTTTCATAAAGTATAACAAGCTGACTGATTGTGCTCATCCATTACGATATGATGTTATTGTAAAACAACCGCGTTAAGATTACGATACTTTAGAAGTGATCGACATAGAACTAATTCGACGAAGATACAGAGATAAATGGCTTAAATGAGATGTATTTGAGTGTTTGACTTGCTCACCTATTCACCGACTACCTTAAGCGTCACTATTTAATTTCTGTTGGTTTTTGTTATTAAATAAACTATTCGGAGGGTTTTCATCAAGTACCAGGTGGTTAAAATTTTCCACCAATAACGGAATGAATTAAATAAAACTGTTTGAAGAAACATTTCTTGTCATTTTATCGAAGGCAATATTCTAAATTTCGAAAATACACGAAATTAGGAACTGAAAATTCTCTTCCAAAAATCCTCAGGAATTATATTCGAAGCATATGTTTTAAAACTTCAGCAAAAAAAAATTTCTTTTAGGTCAGAAATTTGGATTACCATATTGGAACGTCGCTTACCTTCTAGGTAGATCATATATATTGGAATTAATATAATCAAAAAATGTTGCACATAATATATAAACACTTCGCCAGGAAGCTGCAATTAGGCATAATTGTTTAATCGTATGCAAATATATTTACCTTTAAATAAAAGAATACAAAAGAAATATTGATCCACAACCACCATATATGTATGTATTCCATCTGAACGTATCACAACTTAAAGCTTCTGCAGCATCAAAATAGGACTGAATTCCTTTATGGCGAACGGTAAAGCATCAATAACATGCATAGTTTTCCTTGAAATACATCTGCACGATTCCACAGGTTACTCTGCATCCAACCCCTGCCATACCAACCGGTTCCATTAATGAGGTGAATCACACAATATTATGTAAAAGTCAAAAATAAAATGCACTGTCATCTAATTAGTTAAATATCGTCATATTCGAAGTTTTCATTTGTATGATGTTATATACCGCAACATCATAAGGTGAACATTTGAAATAAATATAACACTACAGTATTCGAAAGATGTGATAAAAAAATCCGATCATTATAAATCACTGCTGTCATTACCTACCAATGGAGCCTTAAATTGTAGTTAATAACGAATACTGATACTGAAAAATAATTCCACCTGAGCTGCAATCAAGCTCGAAAATCGACTTAAGAAATACTCCAATTGGAANAATTGCCAATAAATAAAAACAAATACAATTGGAAGAAGGGGAAGTTGAAATAGTTTTAGTCGTTATTAATGTGAATAAAAGTGGATAAGAATAGAACATACTTGTTATAATTGAAATGCATTGTCCGAAAAAAACACATTTCTATTTTGTTTATATCCATTACCTTGAGATTACTTTAAATGCGAGTTCAGCCCCAAAAACTACACTATAGATAGCGATCACTGAATAGCGAAATGTACTTTCATCGAGATGTACTTCATTGTAGCATTGTGATGCGTTCACTGAAGATATTAAAGAAGATTCTGTTGATCCCTGAAAAAAAACCTTTTAGCCGAAAGCCTAACTTAAGAGCTCTTCTGCGAGCTAATGTTTATTGAAAGCCATCAAAATGGATGTGCCGAATATGGGAAATTCTGAAAGAATTAATAAACAACATAGGAAAATATGAAGAAATTAATGACTAATGTAGTGAGGCATGATGAACTCATTTGTGACAATATTCTTCATAGAAATCCCACTTCTCAAAATATTTTCATCGCTTTATGTTTCTTTTACTTGAGCAATGAGGAGCATTATGGTTACAGCAAACTAATCTCGGCTCTTTCCTGAAAAGAATGAAAGCCAGGGAAGGGATCGGAGAGACGAGCTAGTATGTTAGTGAAATGAGGGCAGATGTAGCTACCTTAGATTGAATACCAGTTGATAGACCGAATACTACTGATATTTGTTAGTTCGATTGGCTCCAGCATCAAACGATGAACTTAAGCACAAAAAAAGTGAGTAAAGATTCAGAAGATGCTTGATTGTGAAAAGTGGAGAATCATTCAAGCTGTAATATAAAGATGAACCACCAATACCATCTTAAAACATCGTCCTTTCAATTTTATTTAATTAAAAACTAATTGATTTAAACTAATCAAAAACTAATTAATCAATTTAATTAAAACTAATAATTAATTGAAATTTATTTATTAATTTTATTCAACATACTTTAGCTAAACTTCGTTGGCGTCAGGGCATCTCACTGTAGAGTGTTTCTAATGCCTTAGCGCTTTCCATCGGGATTACCTTCTTATAAAATCACCCCCCCCTCCCCCCTTGGCAGCTTTCTCCAGTGGGGATCCTCTCCTTGTATCGCACTATTCACAAGCGCTTCTTACTCTCAATTTTATTTCAGTGTAAATTAAACTTACTTCCGCTGGACTTCGATGGCATCAATGTAGAAGTTTAGCTTACAATCTTTTCTCTATTCCCGTAAATTTTTGAATATTTTCAAGATAAATCGAAATTCGCGGTTCATACCGAAAAAATTTTTTGGAATTTTGCGAACTTTCCTTATCAGCAATTTGATCAACGAACCTTAGTAAACGGCGAAATGACAATACAATACCACCATTTTTCATAAAACAGTATTAGTTAAGGCATTGAATTGTTCTAAACAGAGCTTATTTAAGACGAAATTTATTAAAGCCACCACTTTTATGATTCAAATAAGAGTGAGAAATGGAATGCGATCGTCGGAGTAGTTAAGTTTTGAATACGACATTTCAACGATATGGTTAAACAATGCAAGAATGAAAACGTAAAATGGAACAAAATAGTGCCTAAGTATTGATGTTATGACCGCAAATACTTTGAAATGCACTCATAATAGGGGACGGTTTGCCGAGAAAACTACTTGCGATTTCGAAATTCTGGAATTTAGACGGCGTTTAATGCCTCGTATGTATTTGGGATTCAATTCTCATACCACATTTTAGGCAATTCTACTTTCGATCACACAGTTTTGTTAGTTCATTTCTCAAATTCTAATTTCAATCACTATGAACTCTTTTCCTAAGTAGCCCAAAAAGAAGAATGCAGAGGGATTTTATAGTTTAGCGGCTTCTATGGAAGAACGAGTTGAATGATTTCATATGCATGAGATCAACTAATGAAGTGGAATTGAACATCACTTTTATGCTTGCTATTGCCATAGAAGTATTCAACTTTATCTTTTGTTAAAACAACATCGAATATCTTGGTGCTTATTTGACTTATCAACCAGCATCCATGATTGGTTCGAAGGTAGTCGATGCCAATGATCGATCCAACAAGAGCACTTACATCCCACAGCGCTAATGAATCGACAGAACCGTGCCGTGAGCGATATCCACTGTTCGGTCGTTTCGATTGTTTTCGTGGTTGATGAAACCAAAATGGTGTTTCGAGATTTCCCAACGAATAGCCAATTGCATATATACATATGGGCACAAAAAATACTGTCTCGATTAGTCGTTGCCATACCGGTAAATACTAAACAATCGGTATTGATCAACGTCTACTGTTATTGACGATTGTATTGGATAGTAACTCACATTACTGTATTTCGCTTATGTGTCGAAAAATTGCATCGTATAGAAAAGCTTGTGATTTGAAAGCATGCTGAATCTGGCGACATTGCAAATTGCTAGGCGTTGGCAAATGGATGCACTTTGTTGCCACTCTTTTTATCATCGACGTAATCGATTTCAGCTCAAATCAATCAAAAAGCTTGCCAAAAGTTGTTGAATCGGCTAAAATCATGACCTGAATCATCAAACCAGAAAGTTTAAAATCTAGCAATAACAGAATCACCACATATTTTCGCATAATGCAACATCATGGCCTAAATTTGTTGCACCGATACTGCAGTGTGAGAGGTTTTCAAGAGAACCCCTTCAGTATCCCATAGTTGGTAGCCAATGACAAGATGATTATAAAATGTGTATCGCAACCCATCTGCTACTCAGTTATTATAGCCTCTGATGCATCCTTCCGAAACATCCTTCTTTAGCAAATGCAATGTTTGAATCCTCGTAAACTGTCAATTCCTAGTGCAGTCTTATCCTTTTCCGAGTGAGACAGTCCTGACGTTAGGATCTTTGTTTCATGTTCGGCGTTAGGGATACTTCTTTTCAAATATTAGCGATGACTACGAGGAATGCAATGCTTGCAAAGGAATTCAAAAAAATGACCTGAACACAATTGGGACCACCATTGCCTTCAATTGAAAAATTCACACCTCCAACAGTGAATTCCCGCAAAATATTCATATTAGAGTTGAATGAGAAAATTGCTCGTCGAAATTTACAATCATCGGCCGGAAGACTAGTGATTGGACCAGCAAAGGCTGCAAATAGATGTTTTATTAGTACAAACAATATGCCTAAATTATATCTGCCTTTATAGTTGTGTTGCATTGCCATTCGTACTAATATAGAAGGGTTGTGTTACAATGCATAGCGTATGGGTATGATGGTTTGCATTGTGCACTTGCGCCGTATTGCGCTATGTTCATCCTGCTGCAACGCGTACACATATATTTGTGCGCTGTTGCAATGTGTAGCTAAAAATTTAAAAAAAAACACTTCAGAAGCGTGGCTTTTACTTATTTCGCAAATCAAGTAGGGCGATTAATTAGTAGACTAGTGTTTAGAGTCACAATCCCTTTACGGTTTGATTTAGAAGAGTTTCTGAACTAATCGAAGGTTATAATAAATTCCACTTCAGTCTCGCGAGAGATACTCCAAGAGGAATATATCGAAAATAACATCTGATGAGAAAACAGAAGTTAAGCTATTTAAATTTCTTGAAGTAAATATTCAAATTACGTATGTGAATGCGAAGAACATTTAATATCTGCTAAACATTGACATAAGATGAGAGCAATGTTCGAATTTTTCTGAATAAGCATTCAAGTAAAGTGATATAAACGGAAATCACTCGCAATGCAAGTTCGAATGCCTCTCTCTTTAAGAAGGCATATAAGATAGCTATATTAGAAAAATTCGAGAGGCTTTTCATTTACGTGAAAGACCTCAGCACATTTAATTAATCACTGTTCAATAATATATTACCTATAAGTATAATGATGAATGGAGAAAAGAATTTAAAAGAGGAGCGCCACGAACTGCTAAGGTTTAGAAGAGGAGGCCAAGTGTAATGAAGTGGAATGACCATGTAAGACCGTAGAAAATAGTTGTTCCAGAGCAGCACTGAATTAGGGACGATAAAGAAATTGCATATTTGCGATAAATGTCTTGTTGATTGAAGAAAAAATAGGTGTAAAGTAAACGTATAATGAAAGTGGAGTAAAAGTTGAGTAAATGAGCAATAAAAATAAGGTTAAAATGAACACACAAATTCCGGAAGTAAATTCTTTTTTGGCATACCTAAGGATCGCTATTGCGATAATTGTGTTGAATAACAAAAAGTTGTTTCAATGAAAAATAAACGAAATGAGCGCACAAAATCTACTGCAAAATAGTTTATCAATAATTACTTATTGGCTATATTCATTATTTTTTAATCGGTGGCCTTTGATACGAAGAAATCTTAGAATTCCCTCAAGCGAATACTAAGGTTATAGTGACGGAAGTGATAATCCAAAATCATGCTTCATATGTAACAAGAAATTTTCTGGGAATTATAAGCCAAAATTTATAAAATTCACCCCAATTGACGAATAAAAATTTTGAGAAAACCATCTAACAAATCGTTAAGCAGTAAATCATTAAAAAGTACTTTCGAAAATTTTAAAAAGTACTTTCGAAAATTTTCCAATTTTGGAAATTTAGAAATTCGGCAAACCTTCGAAAATGCTCGCTCATCTCCGATAGGAAGCATTTCCATAATAAAAAGACCACCGAACTAGCTGCATCATCGTATATATCTAACCATAATATCGGCGTATATGATATCTACGTCATAGTTATGATTTCTAATAAGCATATAAACGCAAAGAAATATGCTTATAAAATATTCTTATGGTTTTGTTTTTGATTCAGATCAATTGACTTAACTATATGAAATATACTACTTCTTATTTGTTACTGCGAATCAAAATAAGTGCGAATTGTATCAAAGTTGCAAGATAGAATCGGATTATAGGCATTAATGAGTGGAAATTTTTCAGGTTATTTTTCCTATTTTGCCAAACATCTTTACAAAAATCCATCAGAACGCATCGATTTATATAATTACAGATGGATGATATCCAAACCATAAATGGCACATATGGATTATCGCACTTGAAATTAAAGTTTGTATGGGAAAGCGCCATAGACTGATAACTTTCATAGAACCCGGAGGCAAAAAAGCTTGAAAAACAGCCTGTTGCCTTTTAGAAAAATGGGAAGTTTAGTGCACTGTGATGAAAAATTATTGCTTTATTCACGCATCAGGGTGATTAGCTGGGACAATAAACCATGACTCTTAAGACAGCCGACTGCATGCAATATGAGGAACGCAAAAACAGGCTAACAAGCGCTGTAAGCGTTTCGATAAAAATAGCGTTAGCGTAGCAAGTGTAGGTATCCATATGAGGATCGATTAAAATGTGGCAAGTATTTCTGGTTAGCCCATTGGATATTCTTGGATGTAGCAAAGTGTTATATCATCTATTTCCCTTGGGGAAACAGTTTGATATTCACGATATGCTTTAAATCAGCCAGCGATTTGATTTTGCACTTTTTTTTGTTGGATCTTCTAGCAAAAACTCATAAATATTCGTAATTGTATCATAAACAATTCTTCAATTTTAATTGGAAACTTCCAAAAAATTAGTCTTTGCACCAGATTAATTTCATGATTTCTCGTTGCTAAAAAATCCGAATTGTTGAACTCAACTCGATTTTAGATGCTATTGCATCACTTGCTATTACTTACTCAATAATATCACCTTGTATTATTTACTTACTATTTTATTCTCTATTTTTTTGTTCAACTCGTCATCCTTTATTAACTGGATGCGCAAATTTGCTCTATTGTAGCTCAATGCTCAAAGAAAATGCTTAGTGATATATTTACCGATATAACATACGCTTATATATTTTTTTCATGATGTTTGAGTTCGATTTGGTTTTGAAGTTCGATAACAACTCAAGCAAGTGGGTGGGTAAACAAGAGAGATGAGAAGTAAATGAGAGTATGATCAAATATTAGACCAAATATCAGTAATCGAAACTAAAATCAAATTTTATTCATCGCATTCTCTTGAGGTGTTATCGAATAATTTGCCTCATTTGCATTCATCGACTTACCAAACTGCTTCGCATGCAAGATACCATAATAATAGGGCCGTTAGAGCGAATCTATAACGTATGCTTGGATGATGAATCAAAAGCAATTCGCAAGGAAGGAGGTGAGGAAAGGGCGATAAGAGGTCAAACAAGAAGGTCAATTTTTCATATCGAAAGTAAATGACGGAATTCACTCCTCAACGGCTTCCCGCTTTTCGGTTTCATTTCTACTCCACTTCTACTGCCAAATAGAATCACCTCGTCGTTAGTGCACATATATGAATCAATCTTGTGTCCAATTTTGTGAAAAGAGCCAAGCAAGAACGCTTAGAGCCAAGCTATTTGTCCATTATTCACAGGTTGTGACATTTAATTGCGCAAATTATATGCCATTCGGTTGGCTTGTTTTTACATTGGCATCCAAGCATATAAAAAGATTAGCACGGAAATAACGAAACGTTTCTATTCGTTCACAATCGATTCGAAAAGGTCAAACAATTATGTGGATCATACAATGTCTTTCCCACTATCTTTTATTCATGAACGAGAAATTGCTCGAAACGTAGCAAATTCAAAACTACAATTTACGTGAGGCTATTTATGTTTTCGTTTTTGTGAATTCGACTTTATACAAATTAGATGATATCTATGAGTATGTATATATGTCTGTCAATTAGTCTCTCTATCTATCTACCTTTATGTGACTTCACATAAATTGTCGGCTCATTGCTCACGATTTCTGCGCAAATTTCTTAGATTACTTAGTTTCGCTTAGTTTTTTAGTCGAAGTTTTCCATTCAAAACTCAGAGGAAATGAAATAGATTAGAATGGTTTTGTTCGAATGATCAACAGATGATGAGCGTACACTTGATCAAAGAAAAGATCGAACGATTAATTCAAGAACTGCTTCGTTTTTGGAAAATTTTTTTGGAATTTTCACTCGTTTTCGATGTTAATTCACCAACTGATTATGGCTTGCTTCTGTAAAAGTTGAGATTTGAAAGTAATCTTGCAATTTGCTCGTTTCACTTCTTCCTTTCCCTTCTTGACTGGAGTCCATGCTTAATCAAAGTATGCAAATCGCTGTTCTCTAAGTGTATATATGAAGCAATACTTAGGAGTTATAAAAGATTTTGAATAATTGGAATGAAATAATCAGGTTTGATTTTTTTTAAACTAAGAAATAATAGAAAAAGTTGGAATGAAAAATAATGAGAATTTTTAGAATAAGCGCATATTTTTATATTTTTTTTTTTTTCAAATTATAAAGAAGCATTTCAAAAATGTCTCATCGTAGATAATGTTTTGAAAAAGATTGATATAAAAGGCATTAGAATACCGATGTGTAATGCATTACCGTAAAGTTCAATAGGAAGATACTCCGAGAATCTTCTAATAAAATTTCAAAATCATTCAAATATGAGCAAGACTTATCGCCGTTAGACCACATGTATAGGCAGCTAGAAATATATCTTTACCATGCTTGATCATTAAATGAGAGAAGCAATTAAGTAGAACCACTATTACTCATAGCGAAATGATCTAATTTCACATAAGAATAAGGGGAGTAAAATGTATTGGTGTGAAATCCACAACGGTTGTATGAAAGAGATCCAAAAAACTAGGAGAGAAAATTGTGTGACGAAGACCACAAATGGCTTGCATCGATTTGTGCAACAATGAGCCTTCCGCTAGCGTACTCTTGCTCTCATTTGTCGATTTCTTTTTTCTTTTTCTTTTTTTTTCTTTTTTTTCTTTTTTTTTTGCTACCTTTCAACACATAGCTTTCATCAATCGTCACTGATCAAATATATTTCGATGATTATTCAAAAATTCATCTCATTGATTCGCCATTATTGGCCATAGAAATGCCAATTTTCATTGTTTAGTTTCCGAAAAAAGAAACTCTCGGACTAAGTAGCTACTCAGATGAACATACTTAGCTATATTGCTACTGCAAGCAGTCGTCATATGCCTAAATTGGATTTCTTCTCTTTTCATACATAAAATCCTGGACGAAGTTTGAAGTCCAGGAAGAAGTGGTTTGTGTTGCACCTAAAGTGTTAACTGAGGTTCACTACTAATGAGAACTCCAAGCGGTAAAGCAGTCTTATAAATTAGCAACACGTTGTACTTTTTGTTGCTCCATAATAATTTAAATAATTTGTCTTAATCAACTCGTATCTTAGAAATTTACTAGACACTGGCTTATTATACATCAAATTATATCAGAAAGACGAGAAGAAATTATTGCCTTCATCTATCATCTATTACATCTTTAATTACAACAAAATTTATCGAGGAAAATATAAAATTTTATTGTGGAAAAAAATTTTTGAGGAAAATATCAACTAGTACTTTGAGGAAAATTTATTCAGGAAAAAAATATCAACTAGTATTTTCTGATGAAATGACCAATTTGAATGCTAACAAATCATATTCACTGAGAAATCGCCATATTTTATGATATTGTTTGCTTGTAATGCACGTATTTCGCATAACTTTATTAAGGCATTACGGCACTCATCAAGTATTTATACCCAACAGTTGAAATATATTTTAGTGCAAATCCATTCATTTACTAGAGAAGAAGTAAAACGGATTTCTTTTATTAACATAAAATTTTGAAAAAAAATTCAATAAAATAAAATCATTTTCCAACGTTAAAAGAGATGATCTTGTGCAAACTCATCAAAAATTTTTTTCATCATAAAAGCAAACATAAATAGATCGCATAATATTTTATCATTCTCAAGAGAAATGAATAAACGTTAAATGTTTGAAGAAAATGTAATGCAAATGCATATTTAGCCGCTTTTAAAAATTATAATCGATAATCGAAGCCGAATGAATGTAGCAAAGAAAAGAAAAGAAAAAAACACTCAGAAAGCATATATATCAACACTAGTTGCACTAATTAACGACGCATCACCACCAACTTCATCTTAGCCTCTCGATACATTATGCATATCATTCATTTCATAGTACCCATTCCGCTTTCATAAAATGAAATACACGCAAATAGTCAATTAACGACGCGTACTTGAAAACTTATCGTAAAACGTAGAAAAGTATGTGAATATAGAGAGCAAAGGCCACCTTTCATAAAAGTACGATATAGATGAGTGGATATTTAACATACAAGAGCAGCAATAGTATGTAGGATCGAAATGATTCAACCATAGCTTAAAAGCTGAAAGAGTGGCTACATTAATGATTTCGGCTGGAAGCAAATTCCCTACTCATATAACAAGGAATTGGAAACTGTGCAGAACGCTCACTATATGTATAGCAATATGCCCTGGCGAGTTGAAATCGATGCACCAAGCCAATCTCAACTATGGGGAGGGGCAAACTAAAATTTTTTTGACACTGAAATATCGGAAAAGTCCAACAAAATTTCATAAAAAACAACCATGTCAAACTTGAGTCTGTGATACGCGAGTAGGTTTTGATATAGGGTCTATAGTATCAATGAAAATATGTTATATACGCCCAAAATGGTCCATCAGCAAGTCAACAACGGTGCATGCTTGCAACAAAAGCGTCGCTTTTAATGCCACATTTAGAAAAATTTTTTCTTGTTGATCCCAGCCAGGTTTAAACTCAACCGGCACGTAAGCAAACTTGAACTTAACCGATTCATAGCCAGACTTCAATATCAACCGCGACATTATACACTAAGTTTGCATTCCTATGAGAGTGCTGTAATGGTTCATTGATTTTATATATATAATGCTTCACAGAATTACCAAAAATGGCTAAAATGTTCCCGTTTCATTCAAAGATTTATTTACCCTGCACCGAAAAATGCCTCACTGGAAGGAAAAATAATAAACTGAAATGCAAAGAAATTGAGAAAGCATGTTCTTTATTAGAATACAGCAATACGATAATGTCATATTTTTTTGTTCTGGTTACCCAACTTGCACTTTCAATAGCCGCAAGTTTTCCTTTTCAGATTTATTCCTTTGAAAATAGGTGGAAAATTTTTCGTATGTGAAATTATTGCAACCAGCCATTTTGAGTGTACTGACAGCTGCTGCAATTATTGACCATCAAAGCCAATGGGAACGCCTTGTGGAACCATTTACGATGTAGATTGCTGCTCGTCACAGATTTATTGTCCTTTCAAATATCGAAATTTCGTCACAGATTTATTGTCCTTTCAAATATCGAAATTCTTTTTGACGAATCCGAATCATTCGAGAGTTTTAGTTCCCTTCCTATAACAAAAAAAGATGAACCCTGATATCTTATAGCTTCTTCGAGATTGAAGATAAACCCCTCAAGGCCTTTTGCATAGCATCTGAACTGCCCGTAAGCTATATAAATAATTTTGCAGAAATTCCCATAGCATTGCGTTAGTGGATGCAATTAAAAAAGGAAGTGCTTTATTTGATGATAACCAATACCTTAGAATATTTCGTTCGGAACTGCAATCAATATCCACAATGTAAATGAGTAGCTCTATAACATTTGTTGTCTGAACTTAAAGAATAAGTTTTGTATCGGTTGATTTGTTGAAGGAAAATATTGCTTTTTTTTAAATGTTTACTCAGATTCTTAGATGTCATTAATTCGCTGGAATGATTATATAGAAGTGACTCTGGTTTCTGACGTACTTTCTAAATTTCAAAGAAGAAAGAAGTAATCGTTAGCCGTTATCGACGAGCACCGAGTATATGAACCTCAACCATCATACTTCATTGTTCGTTCGAATGCACGTAAGCATCACGCCATCGTTGCGTGCATAGACTTGTCCTCTGAATCCTTTCATATTATACAAGTTTATAGTAGTATGTTGTTTCAGAAAAACCACGTTTATCTATATCTTCCCGTTTTGCCAAAGAAAGAACACATGAGAGGAAAAAGGAGCGAACGCAACTTCACATTTCTAATGGATCACTTGCACAGTGCGTTAGAAGAAGCCACTTATCTTGCTAGTGGAACCTCGTCTCCTGTTCTTTGTGACAGTCGTCTGGCAGCTGCTGCCCGCTAACCAGTAGACTTTATGAACGAAACAAGTGCATAGTTTTTATGAAATTGAAATAAATCTTTAAGCGCGTCTTTCCTTCACCGCATTATTTTTAATTAGACTGCATTTTTTATTTTCAACATGAATGGGTGACGCATAAGAAACAAACAGCAGCCTTGGCCTATTTGGTCGATCTTTGAAAAGTCTTGCAGCAGAAGGATAAATCGATGATGTAATATTCTATCTGACCTACTAGTGTTAGTCACACTCTTCTTTTTTCTGCATTCAGCATTTTAGGAGTGAAAGAGGGGAGTGAGAGGGAATTGGAGGAGTAGAGGAATGAAACTGCTAAGGAAAATTGCATGAAATTTCCATACATTTTAGATGTTACAAACTCGATTCACATGTCAAAGAATAAAAAGAAAATGGAGTGGATGAAGAAGAAAAAATCTAAGCAAATGAATAGGTTCATATTGAAAAAATTTAGGCAGTAGATGAAACAAGAATAAAAAAATGTATATGTCGACTGTCTTCCACCAGAAGCTTTAGCAGTATTTATGGGTTATTTGTTTTGAGAGTATTTTTAATATACAATTTGTAAGTATACAAATTGGTAAGAAAATATTATAAATGGTCGAATTGAACAATTGGAATGCGAAAGTTATATATGCGAAAGCATGCCAAAGTATGCGAAAATTATATAATGCAATCCTATATAGAATTCGCTTTCAGTAGCAACCAGAAAAATACATAGGTAAATCAGAATTCCCTGAAAGTTCCATACTACGCATAGCTAAATGTCCTAGAAGTGATACTATGCTTGAATGGAATAAATAACTCGCCAAAAGGATTATAACGCATCACTATTTCAGCATTAAGTTCATTTCTTTATTACAGCTCAAAAAGCATTCGCAAGGCAATATCACTTGCAGAATCCATACTAATCATACTTCTGAAAATTCGATAATAGGTGTCATGGCCACGAAATACCGATCGTTTTTCTCGAAAATGGTTCTTTCAGGATGCGTGGATCAAATGGCTAAAAATTAGGCTATTATAACTATGTGGTTGCATATATAAACTTCAATTTAAAACATATTGTGCTTTTGAACCAATCAACGGGAATAAAAGAACAGGATGGATAACTACATGAACTGCTTCCTATCTTTCAGATTTACATAAATGTCGAATGCTTCAAATGGCGGATGGGAGATTACCCGAAAGCATTTTACTGTGCAGCAAAAAAGAAATAACAACCATATAATTTTCATAAAAGGGAACCAGTCAAAGATGGAAACGTTGCAAGAAATAATACAAGTACGCTTCATAAATATGGAAAGAACTTAACTGGGATGTGTCAACTACAGATTATAACTACAACTGGTAAACTCCATCCGATATATGGAAGAGGTGTTTTAAAGATGCCATTTTCATGGGCAACGAGTTGGAATTATTGAATAGATAAATGTCGAGTTCGACAAAGTGTTTCTTATTTCATGCTTCCTTTATATCTTTCTAATATTCCAGACAGCAGCCAATTTTCAAGGGAAATGGCTACCTGCGCTCAGTTTCTTGCCGAGGTATAACACGCTCGTTGAAGTTCTCTACCAATGGATATTGTTTATCGGAGACCATCGAGCAGCCTGTTCCATTACTATCGCGGATATCTTCAAATAGCCATATTTCATTTTTTTTAAAAATTGATTCCACTGTAAATACTTTACGAAAATTAACAAATACTTATAAATACAGTAAATTCCTCAAACAAACGAGAAAAATAAATTATGATTCTATGTGGAACGTTTTTCCACTTCTAAGCTTAAACGGTTATGCCGTTTACGAAGTTTTAGAATCAATAAGACGCGAAAAGGATGGTTCCAAGAGGGAATATAATAAAAGCATGTAAAAAGAAAGACAGTACAACAAAATCGAAGAGAGAAAATTCTGAAGAAGCAGTCTCGTCCACCATGTGTTCTTCATATATGCCCCAAAGGTGGGCAACATCTTTATATGCAATATTTTAAAGAAAACTTGGCCATCGTCTCTTTACTGCGTCTTCGGTTCGTCTAATTTTTTGGATTGAACAAAACCATTTTGGCCGATTCTTCTTTCTAAATTCTATCAAACGATCTACTCTTTGCAACTGAAATGAAAAAGGAACTCCAAGTCCCCCACCCCCTCCAGGCAAATATTGTACACCGGAAGTTGCTGTACGGAATGTTGAAACGACTAGATGACGTTTATAAGCGAATGCTATATAACTCGAAACGATAGTTCACTCATGAGAAGGCAGTCTTCAATGAAGAAATAATGCTTTTTCGCAGTTCGGCTGTAAAAAGTTTCTCCACACTTCACCTCTTTTTCTCCCTTTTTCTCCCTCCTCCCCCCTTCCCCCTCCTCCTTCCCACCCACTCCCTTCTATTTTACGAAAATTTTCTTGCTTTAGAAGACAATGCCCGCCTCAGGTGAATCCGAAATCTACCTAGTAATTGTGAGTCAAATTCGAACCTTACAACAGCTCTCAACTAGACCAGACATAACATACATTAACACCTCTTTGGTAAATGAACCTCATAGCTTTAATAGCCATTCCACTTTTTGAGTAAAACAAATAAACGAACAATTCATCACTTCAATAAATTTACTAAAAAAAAATTCATTTAAAAAATACCGATCAGCAATACTGCATCGTCGTTCTTCGTCATAACATTCGAATTGTGGAGTATCTCCCAATTATCCGGCTCTTCGGCAACGAAACAGAAAACTCGTCTCAAGTCTGCACTGGTACATTCTCTCCCTTCCTGCAGAACAAACTGACCACTACCACTTTCTGTGCACATAGAATATGCATAATGCAGTCAGAAAAATCAAAGCACCTCCGATGTGAGACAACCCATCATTTTTTATGAGGTCGAAAGACTATGACAAATAGAGTGGGAGTGGGGGGAGGGGGGGAAGGGGGTGGTTGATCGAGGCAGTACTCGAAGCTGTCGGCCAACCGAAAGGCCACAAGAAGTCGGTCTTCTATCTGGAAGGTTGTGTGCTTTACCCCTGATAATCTCAGACTGAAATTTTATAAGTCCTACCCAAAAGAAGATATATGCATTTCTTTCTGTTTTAGATGTATCAATCACTTAATAAAAGCGAAAAAATACTTAAATCCTGCTTTTTTACACTCAGAATGCGGTATTACCCTAACTGCATCATGTTTTCGTCTCTTCCTTCAATCTTATAAGACGTGTATTGTCAAAGGTTAGATAAAAAATATATTATCACAGCACTATCGATATTATTTCTCAAATATTTTTTCCTACGCACCTTTTTTTGCTGATATGATCAATGATACGATATAAGCATATGATTATTCAAACTACAACCCGCCTACCACATCAATAAAATTATAGTCAATATGACAGCGCCATACATAACAAAAATTATTAGCAATATTAAAATCATTTGGGAATAACAAAAATATACAATAACATTTAACTTGTCTAATTTTAAAATTTCAAAAGATTTCAATCCCAATAAATTTAAAAAACGGAAATTTGCTCAAACCTTCTGACTTAAGACCACATTTGGATACGATTCACGCATTCGTTCCCATATATTCGTTATCGGTTTCTTGAGTTGAGAACTTCGCGGTTCATTTCTACGCATAATTCGATGATATCTCGAATTGCTCACCATTGACGCAAATCCATCGATTCTCGGAAATTCGGTTAGACGTTTGGTTGGTGTACTTTGCATTGCCTAAATATATAAAGCTTTTTTTTACGATTCACGCATTCGTTCCCATATATTCGTTATCGGTTTCTTGAGTTGAGAACTTCGCGGTTCATTTCTACGCATAATTCGATGATATCTCGAATTGCTCACCATTGACGCAAATCCATCGATTCTCGGAAATTCGGTTAGACGTTTGGTTGGTGTACTTTGCATTGCCTAAATATATAAAGCTTTTTTTTGATAAGAGAATACTTTAATAAGGATAACAACTTTAGATATAATAGTTATTATCAATGATTGTTGACATTAGCGCATCAAAAACTGTATGTTTTCCACAAAAATGTTTTATGCCCCGCGGCTATATGGGCACGAGGGTCAGCAACCCGAACATCACTGCCGCAAACCGCAATCGCTGAAAGATCGAGTATGGGACTGGACAGATCCGCGTCGAACCTTAGCGAATTGTCGGGTCGTCGGGTGGTCAGTTGATATTGTATGTCAACACAAGATGCAGCCAAGAAAAAGGTTTAAAATTAGAAAAGAATAGAAAAATAAATAATAAGTATTCAAACAAATAGTTTCCTCATTGTAGGAAGTTCATCCTCAAATCACCGGAAATTCGGGCATTTGTCATCGTGTTCAGGCGTTAAAGAAATTAGTCAATAATAGAAAATTAATATATCTGTTTATAGTATGTAAAATAACAAATTTACTTTCTGCTAGCAAGACTTCCAAAAAAATCGTTTTGAGCTATTCGATTCCATTGCTTCAAACATCGCCCCTAATTCCACAAATCAAAAAAAAAACCTGAGCAATGAAACCAATGGCTTAACTTAGGAGCTTTTGACAGAAATAACATTAAACTAGTGTCCAGAAAAATATCAACATTATGGAAGGAAATTAAATCAGAAAATAGTTCACCAATCTGTGAGAAAAATTAAAAAATTACTTAAATATACCTAAAAAAAATTTGAAAAAGAAAATTGAAAAGTCGTTGAAAAAAATCACTGATGCTGCATATCGAGCAGAAATGCAAAACTCATGTCATTAGAAGACAACAAACTCGTCGTTAGTAATTTGTTCGGCAGCATGGATAGGAAATTGAAACAAAGATGAGTGGGAAAGCGGACTAGAAGCGTTGGCACAATACGTGCTTTTCCATGCCGCTCATCTAATCAATCATTTCAATAGACAATCAATAAACACAAAAAAAAGCAGAATACTTCAAAATCCGCCACCCCTCCCCCCTCCCTCCCCCATCCAATTAAAGACTTGAAAATTTTTTTTAATGCTTCGACCACCACAAAAAAAA